>WHYT01012839.1:0-58168 GCA_009806455.1 Tetrax tetrax
TCTAAAAAAAAACCAAAAAAAAAAAAAAAAAAAAAAAAAACCCAACAAACCACACAATTGGGACTGATCCATTTTGTTCAGCTGAAGCTGAGCTTTAAAGCGAAGCATATCAGAAAAATGAGAATGGGCAAAGCTTAACCAGTAAAACCAGCTTAGGTCAACACTGATGTTATCTCATCCAGTGTAAATGTCTTATGTGAATTGCACTAAGAAAAATAATCAGAGTTATAAGGGAAAAAAAAAAAAAAAGCAGGGCTAGGCAGGGTGAAATAAAGTCTTTAAAAGCCCAGCATGATTTGCAATTCAGACACCGAGGAGTGAGCAGCTTCCTCTTTGAGTGAAGCAAGGGTCTAACCCCTTCCAGTGTCACAACTCCCCACGCTTACTTAAGACATTTTCTACTGTCAGTAAAACAAACATCAATTCTATCAGCTTCACAGACACATTTGTAGGAAAAAAGAAACCACATTGATATTACATCCTATTTTAGAGCAGATAGAAGACGCATTTGAATGAGCGCCTTCAGATCTTTGCTGTCCGGACTGCCCAGTAAGATTACTTGTGATGGAATAGCTTATAACTGATACTTTATAAATAACATTAACTTAAATTTTTAAAGTAGGTGCTGTACAGCCACAGAAGAACACAAAATGACTGCTCTAAAATTTACAAGAAAAAACACAAGACAACCATAAATAAAATGCTACCTTGGCATCCAGTGTAACTCCAAAGGAACACTTTACAAAGCTGAGTTAAGCCATGCTTTATGCATTCATTTCCTTCACCGACATAAAATACTCAGGTCAGACCTGCAGTTAGCTGACTCTTACACAGACAGACACACAAGTTTCAGATGATTACGTTAATCAAAACTAAGACAACTGTAATACCTTTTCAAGATTTTCTCATAAAAGCAGTTTCAAAAAACGAAAGTAGTAGCAGACCCATCAAATTCCTGTTTGGGCCCATCTAAGTGGAGTACAGCTGGTATTTGCCCAAGCTAAAGAAGGGAAGGCGGCAAAGTAAAGGTGTGATACAATGCAGCAGCAGAGATGACGGTTTTGTTAGATCATAAACATTTAAAAGTATCACCTGTTTTACTTGCTTAACAGTTGATATTATGCAATTCTGATGGCAGAGAGTCAGGTGGTGCACGCATATTATCTTGCCATTAATCAGAACTTTCCAATAGATATTCTAAATTTCCTTAGGCATTAAATAAAATAATGACATTGTTTTATTTTTTTTTGTGTTGTATGTATGTTTTGATTTTTTTTTCCTTAAAATCAATCCAACTCTACATTAATTGCCAAACTTTAAACAAAAACAAAATCAAGACACAAGGCAATTCTACTGAATTCACATTAAACTAATACAGTTTAAAAACTGAAAATCTTTCTGTTTTATAAAATGTAACTATGGAGCAAAAAATGAATAACTAATGGTTAAAACAAAGTCTTGCATGAAGCTAGCTGAATTTTTAAGTGCTCAGTGGAATATATTTGTTTCTATACCTCTCTTTTGAAACCATGATACCTGAAGCTCTATTTATCATTTATTTGAACTTTGTTTCATTTCAGTGATACTATCTAGCTAGAATTGTCACACCCCTACTTGTAAATTAAAAAACAAAACCAAACCCAAGCTGTCTGCTTAAACAGTGCTTCTGGTGCAAATACTGGCAACAACTGTGTCATTCCTTCATAGAACTGCATCACATCATACGCAACTGTAAATAAAACTGTCCTAGCACAGGGGCTGCTGAGTAACTTGAACCCTCTCTGTGGATGAAAGCAAAACAGAAGAGACCAAAGCCAACTTTGCCAGGTTTCACTGGCATAAGTCTCAAACTCAAGAGAGAAAGGCACTTCACCTTTTCCTGCCTGTATTTCCAAAATCTGCCTTTGTATTTTGACTTTTCACCACACAAAGCGCAAACAGGCTGCTCACAGGTTGAAGATGACTGGGCATCCTCAAATTAGGGCAGAACAATTCGGCTTTGTTCCCTTACGCCTCCCTGCAACCGTTCACTGCGAGTGCTAAGAGAGAATCGCCCTGGGAAGGCAGGGAAGCACGTGGATAAACTAGCACAAAGTGTCAAAGAAGAACAACCTCAGAGCATGCACAGGCAGGATCTTCATTTGATTTATGCTAACTGTAAGATAAAATCTCCTCAACTGTCTGTTTCCAAGAAGTCCAAAACTGGGGAAGGACTTTATAGGTATCATAGTGATCTCAAAACTACTACTGTCTGTGAGACATGGTAGTCCAGTATCTGTGGTTTTGTTTCTCTAGTTTATAAAAATAAACTAGAGTGAAAGCTGTGAACACAACACAGATTAGAGATGAAAATACCCTGACCTGCCTCTCTTCCTAGTTCCCTTAAAAAAACCCCAGACCCTGCTAAGCATGTTCCTCACTGCAGCCTTGTTGACCTTTCATTCTTGCCCCTTTTCAAACACAAAGACAGGCTAATTGTTATCTGTTTTATGCCCAGTCTGACAGATACGGCTTACAGAGAACTAGGGATCTGGGTCATGGAAGAGAAGAAACCCCAAAATATTCCAGTTCTTCCCAAGTCTGACAAACAGACCCTACATGAAGTTTTCACGACTAGGAACCGTGAACTGTGGCTCCAGGGTTGTGTGTGATTCTTCTGCTCTTGGGGGAAAAATATAGAGGGTTATTTTTCTAGTTTGGGTTTTTTTCCCCTCCCTCTCCCCTCCTCCCACCCCTTTAACCTCTTTGCAAGAAAAAAACCTTGACCTCAACAGTGCAAATGTTACACAGCACCTGGGGTATTGTCATGCCACGTGGTAGGGAATATTTAGCCCACTGTACCTATAGCCCATAGCTCTCCACAGCTGCCAGACTGAGTGGACACAAGCTGTGCAGCGATGAGACAGACAAATCATAAGGGAATACTCAGGCTTCCTCAACTAACCCACTGCTGGTAACTGCTGTCTGAGCATCCTGACTGTCCTCAAAATTATTTTATATTCAGGACACATCAGTAATTATCACTGATCCAACAAACACAAGAGCTGATATTATTATGGCTTTTTTCCTCCCCAACTATCAATTTATGATTCCCTGACAATTCTGTGACTGGTTTTATTTCTCTTTTACAACCAGCTACTTTTTCTTAGTTGAGAGAGCGGATTTGTTTTTAAAATTCTGACTGATAAAATACTAAATATTTCTAAATTTTTATTAAAAAGCCATTTAAGTGCTAAGTCTCTAAACAAGAGAAAGGTGGTGAACCTGTTAGATGATCAAAGCACTCACCTTTCTGTAACCAATCTGAACTCAAATCTTCCCCTCTGCAGAAAAGGGCTCTGACTCTGAGGACAAAGTATTGTGAAGGATTTTGAGGGGGTTTGCTCTCCCTCCCTCTTGCTGAAATTATTTCAACCTTTTCTAAACACGTTTCCCAAACCACAGACTGAATCCCAAGTAAGTATCTTGTCAAAGTCAGGGACTAACTCATTCTCTTACTCTGTTCAACAGCTATTTAATTATTTTATGCAAACCAAAAACATCCATAGGAGAGAAGAAAGCAGTGTGGACTTGAACTTGTGTCTTCCAGTAGCAGAAGCACCTAGTCCTTCGACCTGAAGATAATTCTGAGCCTCTCTCAATCCCTTCCATTCCTTTTCTATATAAAACAGGCAACTGGAGAAGCAGGCAAAGCATCTAGGGCAGAGTTGTTCCACCACTTCCTGGCAGATGAGACACCCCAGTTCTCATCAGGATTTCTTATGGAAAGGAGAACACAGTCCACGTGAGTGATTACAAATACCCATCAACACCAAGTAGCCCGCTTTAAGGTGCTCTTGATTAAACTCCCCTCAGATTAGGGCAGAAAAAGGTAAACAGGATGTCCCACAATGCACATTAACTGTTCTAATCTCCACACGAGTGGCTAAAGGATCAGAAATCATTTTGCAGACCTAGACTTTACTTTCTCTGTTTTTTCTTCAGTTTCCTAAAAGAAAGATTTTTACCTGAGGCCAAGTGCAACACTTCACCTCTATGGGCACGAAATTTATTTTGGTAAGAAAATGAGAGAAAAATTAGTTATACTCAAACCATTCATTTAATGTGAAAAACCTGTGTTTTCATCTTCAGCAAGACACAGAAAAAAAAAACCACTTTTTTTTTCCCCCCAAATGCATCTACCCAGGAAGCGGCAATAAACTACTCCCTAGCAGTTACTCTAGAATTAAGGCTACAATTGCATTCGAGGTGCAATGGATTGATCAGCCAATATATATGTATACATACAGAAGTGCACATGCACACATAGATACACAGACAAAAATAAAACTTTGCTTCTTTTCTAGTCCTGACAAAAATGACCTTCATGGTGCAGATGCTCCCAAGGAGTAGGAGATCCCATCTCCAACTGAAGCAGTGGCAGAGGAGGCTGCAAAGTGGCTTGACAGAGCTGGACCACCTGTATTCATTCGGGAGCTTCCCAGAAGCCACAGATGCAATTATCAAGCTATGAACAAGCAAGCAAAGCCTCTCACTGAAAACCACCTTGTACCTGAAGATGAGAAGGCAACATCAACATCTCAGGGAGTGCAAAGAAACAGAGCAGTAAGTCTGCAACGTATTGAAGCCAGAGGGGTAGATACTGTAAGAAGGAACAAAGTTAGTGTACATAGGGATAAGTATGATGCATTGGGGAAAAGTTAGTGCAGTTTTGTGAAAGACTGTTGGACTAGATGACCTTCAAAGGTCCCTTCCAACCCAAACCATTCTATGATTCTACGTCTTGGAAGGCATAAAGGGATATGTGGACAAGTGAAATCCAACTGACACAGTCTACTTACATTTCCAAGTGAAATGAGGCCATGTATTTATGTTTCTTAAGGGAAAGAAAACTGCTGTAAGACAGGAAGGAGGGTTCCAACCCCCACCTGAAGGCTAAGAAACTACTTACAGGGCAAGGAAAAGAGAGTAAAAATGGTCCTCAAAGAAAGAATTTCAGTAGTGGCATGCAGCAAGAGGGCCTGAACTATTCAACATACTCAGAAATTGTCCAAGAAAGAAGGTGGTTAGTGAGAGAACAGGATCTTTGGTATATAATTACTCAGAGTACTGAAGACAAAAAAATAAACAGATTGCAGAAAGACCAACATTACTGAATGACATAATAAAACAGTAAATGAAATTCAATGTAGAGAAGTGTAAAGTGACAGACATGGAAGAAGAAAACAATCTTAACTTTATATAAAAAATTATGTTCTCTGAATTATTATTACACAGTAATGAGACACCAGTCTTGTAACAGTTCCATGAAATTATCATCTCAGTGATCTGCAGTGGTCACAAAGGCAAACCAAGTATTAGGCAAGGAATATAGCACATCATACCACTGCTTCCCTCCTTTCAAAAATGGTTTAGAAGAGTTGGGCAAGATATAAAAACACATAGCAAAGACATGGAGAGTCTGTACAAGAGTGACAATTAGACAGATTTGGACTTGTCAAACTGGATGAGTGACAACAGAGGAGGGTTATGATGCATATTTATTATGAAGGTGGACAGGAAATGATTGATTGTTGCTGGTCCAAAGGCAAACCAAAAAAGGAGGAATTTCTTCACACAGTGTATAGCTATGTTTTGAGACTCCTTTCCACAGGATCCCATAGCTCTCAAGTTTCCATTAAGTTCAAAAAACCACTGGGTCAACACAATTGTTTAGCAGCAGAACAATAAACAACAGACTTTTCTTTTCAAGGTTCAATTTTTTCCTGCACCATTTCTATACTTATGTTACTGAACATGCGGCTCTGCAGTGTGCTCTTCTCACAGCCTTCACTGCCTGGTCCTGCCTAGGCCTTTCCTGCCCATGCAAAAACGCTGAAAAGCTTCACAGCGTTCCCACTAAACACAGCTGGCATTAGACAGTGACAAAAAGATTTATTTAAACAGCAAACTAACCCTTTGTTGTCCTAGCCAAATTCAAAAGCATTATTTTTATTCATATCTTACAGTTTTCATCTACCTAGAGTCACAGAATGAGAAACATTTGACTTCAGATGCATTTGGACATGCACAACACTATCGCAATTTTGAGAAAGCCTTAAGTACACACGAGGATCTACCGGTCTCCACTGTTCATCATCAAACACACACTAAAGCAATCTGAAACACCTACAGTCAATGTAGACCCCTTCAGTATCGTAGACCAATTACTGGTCCATGTTTCAGCTTGCACAGACGTACTCCTGCTTCAATATTCTGAGTTAAAAGCAGCACCAAAAACGGGACTCCTCCCTGCCAATCCTTCCCCTAACAAAGTGAGCTAAAAATGAAACAATTTTTCAATCACCAACCTCAAAACTAAAACTAGATTTAAAAAACCTAATAATTCTCTAGTTACACAATTAGTAAAGCACAACATTGATGATCTACTCATGAAAAGAGTACCTTACACAACACAGGGAATAAACTTAAAGCAGGCATATCAAATAATGGTACGTTAATACTCGCCTTAAATATATTTCTCATAGGCAATGCTTGATATTTTATGTAAGTATGGTATCAGTTATAGTTCACTAGTTGCAAAGCAGATGCTAGAAATGATAAAAGATTATTTTTCAAAAACAAGAAGCCGGTCCAAAAAAGGTGGGGAGAAAAAAAAAAAAAAAAGTTCTTTAAAATGTTCTTTCCCAAAACACTAGAAAGAAAATGTTCCCGGTTAATAGCATCACCAGTCTCACGAACATAAATGGCTAATGAGGCAAGTTTCCTAAATTTTATTAGGCAACTTAACAATAGGTAGGTTTTGGTATAGGAAGTTAGAACAAGTATTTGAAATTAAATAAAAATCAAAATATACACGTTGTGAGGTGAATGAGTTGCCCATCATCACTTGCCTAACCTATTTTTAAACAGTTCTTTCATTATATCTAGTAGAATATTATTTCATTAATCTATCTAGATGAATACAAAAAAAAATTTACTTTGAAAACAGAAGCCTACAGTGTGTCTAACCTATCTTTAATAATAAAATACATTTTAGAACAAGGTCTAATTCAATATTTTAGATTTTAATACGACAATTATTACATTAATATCAGCAGTTAAATAGAATAGCAATAAGCTATTAAGATAATTATATGAATCACTACAGGACTGTGAAATGGGAAACACATGGAGCTTCAGCTGTATTTGAAATGATGGGAATTTTAAGTACAGTATTTTATGCATGCAAATGAAATGTTTTGAATAGATTTGGCACTAGTCAGGTACCAAGAGGTTGTGTACTACTATTACAATGAAATAAACAGAACTCACTAGATTTTAAACATGGAGCTGTGACAAACATGCTTGCATACTTGAGTAAAAAATATTACAATAAGCAAGAAAAAATATTTTAAAAGCAAAGAAGGTATACAAAATCTGGGATAACTACTATTACTGAAAATTGTGGGAAAAGTATCTAAAGTAGATTTGCAAGCCTTGTACTAGCTAGTTTATCACAGCTGAGACTTTCCTCTACTAAAAAATACGTGGTTCTTTTTTTTAAACACCAAACAAAATAATTATTTCTTCATGAAAGGCACTTAATGTAACTACTTCCAGCTTGAAAAAAAACCATAAAGCTCTCGAACTACAGCTCAGTATTTATTTCAGTTACTTTCCACGGCACCTCTGTGAAAAAGGACATGTGACTATCCTATCATCCTCCTGCACGTCAAGGGACTTTTGTCTTCCCCACTGCACCCCAAGTGGCCCGTAGTTGTTAGAAAAGGCAACGGAAACATCACTGGAAAGCAGTATTTCAGACTACCAGAAGTAGCACGTACTTTCTGGAGAGTTACAAACTGCCATTCTAGTTTTCTTTCCACTCACCATTGTGCATAACAAGGTAGTCTAATCCTGGCAGCTGTGAGGGCCAGAGCCCTATTCTGAGGTCATTCAACCTCCTCCCAGGCCCGGTTCTCCTGCTCTGAAGGGAACCTTGAATGCACAAGAGGAGTTCACCTCCAGCCTCACCTGCCACCTCACATGCTGACTCAGCAACCACAACTCAGGGCACAGGAGATATTCAGCTGCTAGAGAAGACACTGCCCAAAACCTGCTGCTGTTTCCTTATCCAAGAGCCATTGGACAAGAATCAACTTTATGAGCCAGCCTATAGTAAAAATGTTAGTGCAAGGAGAGCAAGAGGTTCCTAAACTTGTAATATGCTTTGCAAGAAATTGCTAAACAGCAACATAGTAGAAATTGCAACAGTCAGAAAACTAACTAAACTAAAAATGTTCAGACAAATGCTAAAAGTCATGGTCAATGGGCAGGGCTATCTGCAGACAAGACGTTTACAGACTTGAAACGGAACTTAGAATATTTGGTAGTGGCTACTCCAAACGTTAATTACCTTCTGTAACACATGCAGAGTGAAACAGCATACTACCAAAAAACCCCAGATCTCACCCTTAAGAACCCCACCACATCTTCCTTGTCTGATCACATGAGGATAAACAAAGAGATAAGAGCAAGTCTATTCTCTCCGTTAACACTTCTATACTTTCAAATATAGTAAAGAAACCACGACTTCTTATTTGGACCTTTGGTAAATTCAGATTTCACTTCAAATTTCCTGTCTTTCCAACACCTCACAATGTGATATAAAAAAAGGATATATTCTTGCTTATCTTTTATTCACCAAAACACTTGCAAGTAGTGAATTCAAAAAGCTCTTAATTCTGTTTTGGACTTTATCTAGGAATAGGACCATGAAGTCTTTTTTAAAAAGACATTTTTAAAAACATGCCTTCTTTAAGATGGAAGACATTCACCTTATTCAGACCAAGTGAGACATGCTACGTAAAACTTCAAGCCAAATACTCCTTAATTTTGCCAGATTTTTACAGCTTATGATGGAAAATTTTCATGATACCTTTCCCTTCTCCCTCACTATCACAACCCCCATCCCTCTACCAGTGAAGCAGCTGGAAGAATCATGCACTAAATGTAGCCCCGTAAATTATAGTATGTAGGAGATTAAACTTAAGCCTAATGCTACAGTCAACCTTCAACAGCTGAGTTCTATTAATGGACACTCCTTAAAAGAAATCCTTATTGGTTACTATTTAAAACTACATCTCTATTAAAATCTTGACTGAAAGAAATTACAAGTGCTATGCATCTCCCATCAACACCATGACAACACCCAGTTCAAGTATGTACTGTATCGTTTACCACAATTTATACAAAGTTAAAAAAAAAAAATACAAAAGGGTTCACTAATCAAATACTATCCTATCAATGAACACACTATGCCAAAGAGATAAGCTAATTTATTATAAGAATTATGTGTAAACTAGAACAATACACTTCAGTGCACCGAAAAGCCCAGTGTCATTATTACTTTTTCAATCTACTTCCTATGTCGATTTATTTCAGATCAGCATTGTAAAATTACAGCACAGTCAAGGCACTGTAAAGGCACAATTTAGCAGGAAAAAAAATAGGGAAATGACAATTGATTAATGTTTTACTTCCAGACTTCTCAATTTCATATACAGGTGCAGAAAAAGGTAAGGGAGAGAGGGGGAAGGTTACTATGCTTAGTAGCAAGTGCATACGTGTAGTGTTCTGTTTAGCACTGAACATTTTCTTCTGTTGAATCCTCACTGCTCCTCAATGCACAATCCTTCAAGATTCAGCACTGCCAAAATGTTCCTGCTTTCTCAAAGAAATCTTTTGAATGAAGAAATTTTCAGTTACTGACACGTAAACCTAGGGTAAATTTTCGAAATGCCGAAGTTATCTATGGGAAGTTGTCAGCTTCCTACTTGCACTACTCATTGACCTTGTACTCTCTCTATATTCTATGTATTTCTATATCTGAACTTCTCTGCTTTAAGCTCTGTCACTGACGATGAATTAGTAACAACAAAGCAAACAGTTTAAGCAGTAGGATGACAGCAGAAAATATTTTAAAAGCCAACCCTATCAAATATTGTGCTACTGGTTTCTAAGCAAGCAGGTTAGCAGGTCTGAACACAGCTCCACTTCTAATTCACATGCCAGACTCAGAAAAGAAAACACAACAAACTCCTTCCAGCCTTGAGCAGATCTTAGGAATCTGCAAGGTGAAGACACGTTACATTTGCTGTTACTCTAGGCACCAGCTGTACATTTTTTAGTCCCCATCACAGTCCGTCCCTTGGATCTGGGCGTTACTCTCTACATTCAAGTTTACTTTCTCTGATTTATCTCCAATTCAAAAACCATGCGCTAGTTGGGTTATGGTGTGTCTGGTGGTTAGGACATTAGAAGACGAGAGAATAGTTCCTAGGTAGTAAGGCTACTAAATCCAAATATCTTCCTTCCTGGACAAGTAATTACGGAGAAGGCGGGATTTTTTTGTTTTATTTTTCTTGAATGAACACGGCCTTGTCAATGTATCTTTCACTGAGCTACTTCCAGGGCACATATTAAAAAACCAATCTGTCTGCAGTCCTGGATGAGCACAGTAGCCAGCACTGAGGTGACCAACACTCTCATGCATATGAGTGGCTATGAAAAAAATTTATTTATTGCTTCATTTGAATCAAGTATTAAAATGTTAATTGATTACCTTTTACACATCTAAATGCTCTTCTGAATTTGGTTAGAGTTTATCAGCAGTTAGGATATAGAGCTGGTCTCTCCAAGGAGTAAACAAAGACAGATTTTGCATTTCTGTACCTATTTAGAGTCTCAAGAATTGCTGAGAGTCTAAAAATATGGCAGCCCAAGAATATGTAGGGAAGAAGATTAATTCAAAGGAGTGCTGTTTAAATTTTGCCTCTTCAAGGGTAATATTCACTCAACCTGGATTGTCCATGCAGCGATGTACTATTTAAGTTCTATGAGAATGGCTCAAAAGATGGCTTGTGGCCACAGTTTCACAGCGACCGCCATTACGCTGGGCTTGGAGAACTTGAAACGACATGGACATGACCCACATAACCCATGTGCACCATTGCAGGAACTACAGCTTGTATTTTCATCACCGGCAGCAGACAGAGGTTTATGCCAGTGGCTGTACTTGGGTCTCAAGAACAGGATTTCTGATAGAAAGACTGTAAAGCTAAAGGGAATTTTTTTTGGTATGCTTTCAGCTACCAGGGGTTTCCAATTTAAAGTAATGGAAATGAGAGTTACAGACAAAAATCAACGTATCCTAGGCAATTGCACAAGTAAAAATATACAAATAAGGTACACATAAAACATCAGATTCCTTGTCCCCTCACTCCCACCAAAAGAAAACAGAAACTGGGATTCTTGTCACTCTAGCTGCTACTGTTCCATATTTAACAAAAAGCAGGAGGGATGAGAGTGATTTTCATTATTTTAATTCTTTTATGCAGTGAAATCTAACCATGTAACAACCAAAAAGTTATTCAGTCAATAACGATATCATATAACAAGTTTTGACAAGGCTGTGAAAAAAGAAAATCGTAGTAACAGAAGGAGAATCACTCAAAATGTCATTGTCCTTGAAGGGCAGAAGAGCATTCCCCTGATAAAAGGTCAAATGCAATGGATAAAATATTAACAATTACAAAACTCCTAACAGCTGTATCTAATAAAAAACAAGGCATTGGATAATTGAAAATAATAGAAAAACTGAGACTAATCCATCAAATGTGACAGTGATATCCGTATCAAAATCCTTATGCAAATAAGATGCCAGCTAGTAATGTTGCAGCCAGCGTTAAGAAAAGCAAATCATTCTTATTCATACTGTAAGCTCAGCCTTCTTGTCTTTAATCATGGTTCATTAAACTGTAACACACAACTAGTACAATGTAAAATAGCTAGTCTGAGTAATTCAAAATACATAACCTCTCTTAGGAAAATAATTATGATATAGAAGTGAAAATAATTCATTTATATTCTTCAGTGCTCCATTTCTTTCCAGTTTGTTTTTCTTTTAAATTATGCCTATACAGCCAAACAGAAGGATAAAAAGGAGATATCCTTTACCAGCTTTCATGAGGATATGAGGATGTCAACCCAAGGATTTATAACTCAGAAGTAATGAAAATCAAGGGTAGTTTTTTTCTTTTCTATGGAATAAGAATTTCTACTTCTTAATTAGAAGCCTGTTAGAATAACCTTAGAGACAGGCAGGATAGATAGCAACAAGCTTCCAATAAAGAAATTAGAGAAGGAGATCTTCATGGTCATTTCTACCTGATGAAGCAAATTTATTCTCCTCTGTATGCTACGACTTCATCAAATAAAGAGCTTAACTATCCAGTTCATTAAGACACCCTCCACAGTTTTGAAAACTGTTCCAGAGTATGTTTGGAAACTTTCTTTGATGGTTATACGGTGGTTATTGTTTAACCAAGCTGAATTATTTAGCTTGGCTAATTCACCTCTTCCCCCTAACTTTACTTTTAACACTTTCCCATCATTAATTTATTTCCTCATATTAAAAGAAAAAGTCAAGATATTTTGACAATCTCTCTATATGGACACTGCTTGTTCTTCATTGTGCCAGAGCTACCTTTTAAAAGAGATTTTCGTTTTGACAGGAAAAGACCAAAGTTAATGAGTCTATTATTGCACAGAACGTTTAAAAAAATAACAAGAATGGTATCTGATGCTCTTTAGTCTTGTAAAAGACAATACAGTATAAGAATACAAAGCTTTATTCTCTCTGGGTCCAAAGGAAAATAGAAATGACTCGTGGGAAATGGTACAGGTCCCATCTTAGCAAGTAACAGACAAACTATCAGAGAATTGAAGTTAACAGAAGTCATACGGAGAAAGCTCAGCACAGGCTGCCATCCTAAGAATCTCAAAGGAAACAGGTACGTTGGAGGAAAAAAAAAACAACCAAAAAACCAAAAAAACCCCAGCAAGAACATAACAGTACTTCAGAAATCATAGAATCATAGAATAGTTTTGGTTGGGAAGGACCTTCAAAGGCCAACTAGTCTAATCCCCTGCAAGGAGTAGGGACATCGCCAACCAGATCAGGCTGCTCAGAGCCCCGGCCAACCTGGCCTTTAATGTTTCCAGGGATGGAGCATCAACCACCTCTCGGGGCAACCTGTGCCAGTGTTTCGCAACCCTCATTGTAAAAAATTTTTTCCTCATGTCCAATCTGAATCTACCTCCCTCTGTTTTAAAACATTACCCCTCATCCTATCATAACAGGCCCTGATCCTCCCTTATAAGCCCCCTTGAGGTACTGGAAGACCGCTATCAGGTCTCCCCAGAGCCTCCTCTTCTCCAGGCTGAACAGCCCCAACTCTCTCAGTCTGTCCTCACAGGAGAGGTGCTCCAGCCCTCTGATCATCTTCCTGGCCCTCCTCTGGACCCTCTCCAACTGGTCCATGTCCTTCTTATGTTGGGGGCTCCAGAACTGGACACAGTACTTCAGGTGGGGTCTCACAAGAGCAGAAGAGAGGGTGAGAATCACCTCCCTCGACCTGCTGGCCACACTTCTTTTGATGCAGCCCAGGATGCGGTTGGCGTTCTGGGCCGCAAGCATGCATTATCGGCTCACATTGAGCTTCTCATCCACCAGTACCCCCAAGTCCTTCTCCTCAGGGCTGCTCTCGATCTGTTCTCCCCCCAGCCTGTATTTGTGCCTTGGATTGCCCTGACCCACATTGGTCTCTTGGCCTGGTTGAATGGGCCCACCTCTCCAACCTGTCAAGGTTCCCCTGGATGGCATCCCGTCCTTCACACATGTTGACTGCACCACACAGGTTGGTGTCATCAGTGAACTTGCTGAGGGTGCACTCTATCCCACTGTCCGTGTCGCTGACAAAGATGTTAAACAGCACTGCTCCCAGTACTGGTCCTTGAGGAACGCCACTCATCAATAGTCTCCACTTGGACATTGAGCTGTTGACCACAACTCTTTGAGTGCAGCCATCCAGCCAATTTATTATCCACTGAATGGTCCATTAATCAAATCCATGTCTCTCCAATTTAGAGACAAGGAAGTTGTGCGGCACAGTGTCAAATGCTTTGCACAAGTCCAGGTAGATGAAACAGAAATGAGTAGCAGATGAGATACTAAACCACTACATTTTTGGTGTCCCAATAAGTGCTCTGTATCTTATTGTGGTTGGCATTTGAGAAGAAAATCTCACAACTAAAAACCTCCACATGCCAAATACACTTAGAAACGCTACAAGCTGCACAACTAGACTGACTTCTAATTTCAAACTACTTTATGGAGAAATAAATACAACTACACGTTCACAGATTAAAAAAACCCCAAAACTAACAAACAACTAAGATACTGTGCCACTGCCACAAGTTATTTCAAAGAACTGGCTTTGGAGGCAAACAACACTATTTTAATTCTATCATTGATGATATTATGATATAGTATTTTCTAAGTGCACCTATCCTATATCTCTCTTTCAGGGGGGCTTACACCATATGCACATGAAAGGTTTAATCCTTGCAAATGGATATAAATGTTTATCCCACAGACACGAGGGCCTGAAACTGCTCTTAAAAATAATTCAGTATTTCTCTGACTTAGAGGCTAGACTAAATCTACTACTTTGCAACACTGAGATTTATGCTGTGTTTATTACAAAGACTCTCAAGTCCAGCAAGCTAGTTCTCTCATTAGCCAGAAGCCTTCCTGGTCTAAGGTTGTATCATGTGTTGCCTCCCATCAAAAAAGCCTGAACCACAACCAGATACTCCTCTTTTTCTGCTTGATATTTCAAGAATCAGACCCTTAAAAGATAAATAACAACATCTGCATCTGTAATCTTCACAACTTCACAGAGTAATCAAGATGGTTGCCACATGTCTGAAACAAGAGACAAATGAAACAGTGGGTCTTCTTACGCTCTGGAGAAAGGCAAATGCCAGCAAGGGCTCAAGAGAAGTGTTACAAAAGTGTTTGCTAAATTAAGCATTCCAGTGCTGCTCCAAAGCCAAGACCTTCAAGTTACAATGCAGGGAACCTAGAAGCATAAAGCATGTGTCTGGCACAGACCTAAATCCTTACTGAGAGAATATGGACTGGATCTTACCAGGAATATTAGTAACAAATCACACTTTGTGGGAGAGTCTGGGACAGATCTCTACAAGTCCATGTCAGTAGCAATAAAGATTCCCCATAAGGCAACCTCAAGAGCCAAAAAAACAGTAGTGGCTTCTAATGCTTTCTCATTCCATTGTCTTTGTTATAACTTTAAAGCTGCAATTCAAGACATGTAAAATAATGCATTTTATGGCAAATATGGTAGTCTAAAATACCTCAAAGTCAATTGACAGATTGACAGGTGTGTTCAGCATCACTGAATTTACAAGTATACTGCTGCACGGCCTAACTAATTAAACCAAATCTGATCCACCAAACAGATTGTGTCCAACAGGTGACAAAACTCTAAATACAACTGAAAATTAAATGTTCCTGCTTCACAGAACAGTGCAGTGCTGCCACAACCAATGTCTCAGACGAAGACTGCTCCAGACCTTTCTCAATGGACTACTGATATCATAACACACCCAGTGAGAGATTATTCAGCCATAAGAAGCTCACAGTTGATCTGTTTTCTAGTGGAAGATATTTATAATTTTCTCACCAGACAATGCCACTTCAGATCAATTAGTAAGGTCCAGGTATATCTCTTCTTTAAATCTTACTAATTTCTTATGAAAACAATGATATGTTAGTCAATGCACGTCACTTATACAACATGTAGTACTTTTAACAGACTAATTTTTTGAAAACAAATTATTAGTTATTTTATAATAATTCTCAAGACCTCAAAGAAACCTTCTCCCTTCTAAAACTTATTTTATGTAGTTTTCATACATCACCTTTACTGTTTCTTCTTTAAAACAATGTATTTTGTCTATACATTTAAATCTCTTCCATGAGCCTTCCAGCAATATTGCAGTATACCCTTTCTGAAACACGTCTCACTAGATCAAGTACAGTCTTCAAGAGATAACATCTTTGGTCAAGTATTTTCAGTATTCTTCATTTCTTTTAATACAGCCTATTTATTTTTTAAATCTTTATTGACCTTAGCCTTTAAAATCAAGCAATTCAGAATTTAACGCTCAGGTGTTCAGTGTAACAGGATTGCTATAATGAAGATGAAGTAAAAGGAATTGTATAAATTATGGAGTAATGGAGAAAAGAGAAAAAGAAAAACGGGCAGTGACTCACAGGACCTTTGCAGTTTACAAGCAACACACTAACACTGATGGTAACTTGTTACTTTCAAAGAGCTGAAAAAGCTACTGCTAAGGTGGATTACTTTACTCTCACCTAGAGAACATCTTTATGCCTCCTACATCTAAACAGGACCAACTTTCATACCGCTCCCCAAATCAGAAGGTCATGTCCAGGAAACAGCACAGCTACCGAAGGCTACTGCAAGGTGTTCTTCTGTTCTGTACTGGATCTTTTATCAACACACCAGTTCAATGTTTACAGTTCCCACTGTATCTATGACCCTATGCAAAAAGCTTTTCTGTCACTGAAAGAATCCAAGATACCTGAAGCTGAGCAGGAAGAAACCACATATGACTAAGGACAAGAAACAAATTCCGAAAAAAACCAGCAGAATGGCTCATTAAAACACTGAAATTAACTCCTACCCCACCATTAAACGAATAAGTCCTTCTCCCACTACACTAATACTTTCAGCTGTTTTGTTATTCACTAGATATAAATGCTATATTCCACTATTATAAATTTTTCACAATTATTTCAATCAAGGCCAAAGGTCGTGACGAATCATACAACTGCCCTTCAAAATGCATGCAGTCGCTCCTGGTTGGTTGTTAGCAATCCACCAATACAAACCCAAGGTGATATTTTGTTAATATCTCTTTAAAAGAAAAAAAAAAAAAAAAAAGACTTTTATCTTTTCTGTTCATCCCACTTACATTTTCCCCTTAATGAGTTGCTTTGCTGTCAAGGAGACTGAAAGGGGCGCAGGATTTGTGAAGTTTATTTATTGTATGTAGGCAAGGAAAATCTTGCTTCTTAATGTATTTAATTGATTCCATTCTCAGTACTAGCTGCCTTTCATTATTACGCAATCACCTTCAAATTAATTCTATTAAACTGAATTTGATTAAACCTCATGCAAAGCTAGCCATTCCAGTCACATTTTGCAATCCTTTAAAAAAAAAAACAAAAAAAAAACCAACCCACAAAACACCACAGAAACAAACCACTGGACAAATAAGAAATAAACCACTGGATAAGCAATAAGTAAATCAGACCTCAGGATGATGTTTTTCAGGAATATTTGAAAGTAGTTTGTTAAGCAGTAACAAAAATTTCTACCTAAGGTAATTCTGCTTACAAGTAATTAACATAAAAATTATCATCTTGCTGTTGTCATACTAATTGAGAAATAAATATCTGCACGTTTCTGTTGCTTCTCAAACAAACATTTTTTAAGAGAATCTTCAGAAACGTGACTTGACATACCAATTACATAAAAAATTAAACTCCGTTAAATAGAAAAACAAACCCTACTTACACCTATGCATAAATCCCATCAGAAAACAATCCATAACATCCAGCTTGTAGTTAACGTAGGTCAGTATGACAGCCCTCACTTTGCAACTTTGATAAAAGACAATCCAATGTTACATGATAATCGTTTTAGCCTAGCTAGTATCTAACCAACAGGATCTATTTGTTGTAATAGGTTAATTTAGTATAACAAGTTCAACTTGAAAAGCCCAGCCTCTAGAACAACTAATTTAACTTCCTCTACGGGAAATACACTTATTTGAAGGCATCACTGGTATTTTCTGTGGAAAGAACACAAGATAACCAGAAAAGTGTATCTGCAATGCCTCTATCATGATCGTACGCAATGATTCTTAAGAGAACCACACGCCAGTTCGGCACTGTAATTCAGGAAAGAAAACATTCACTTACCGCAGTGTGACTGGAAAACCTGTGGCTTGACTACCTGATTGCAGATATTGCACACTACAAGATAGAAATCATCATGAGCTGGATAATGGCCAAATAAGTGCATATCTGTGGGAAAGTTAAAAATATATACAAGAATTAGAAATTATGCTTTAAATATATATATTAAGAAAAAAAAAATTGAAAATACTGTAGGGCCACTACTGTTATATTAATTTAAACAAAGCAAATTTATATACTGCTCTGTAAGAGCTTCTTAAGATGTTAAAGAGACTTTTTTTCCTCTTCTGGGTTTCAAGGTCCTATACTAATGCTGCAGCCTCTTCCCTCAGTCAGAACATAGGCAGCAACACCTTTGTCTTAACACTCGCTGCCAAGAAGTGGAACAAGCGTTTCTGTATTGGTCAACTGTTGAAACAGTAAAAGAACATGTCTTAAAATCTCTGCCTAAAGATCCTTTTAGAAAACACAGCACATGGGTTATGCTCCATGTTACAATATTCCAAGACCGACTACAGATTGCTAGGGAAAAGCCTGCTGCTTAAAAGCTAGTTATAGTGACCGAGGTCAAGGATCCTACAGCTTAAAATGTAGTTGGCAATGTCATCCCCGTTTTGAACCAGATGTCATGACATGAAATTTCTGATTCTGTATGAATGTCCCTCCTCCTTTAAATGCCCTTCTCTTTGTTTCCCAAACAGAAACTCTGGGAAGAGACAAAGATGGTTAATGAGGTATTTCGCAGTGACAGCATGAGGAGTTTCATGAAAGCAAAAGATGGGTACACTCAGACGATCACAGGCACTTGTTCCTCTCAGCCGAAACACATAATGCAATACATTCTTAAGCCATTACAAACACAGGGTAAAATGGGCTTAAATTACTACTGGAGGCCTCAGAGCTCTAACATTACAAGTGAGGTAACTTGTTTCATTCTGCATTGCTATAACTTAAGAACAAGCACACATACTCATCCACCACAGCTCAGCTTAAAGGGCAGGAACTCCAGTCACTTTTACGCACTTCGGTGTGACGGTGTCACCGCGCCCAGCGTTGTTAACCACGGTGTTGCTGTGTTAGTAACCCCGCGCCGAGTACTGGCCGCACAGATCATGCTACCCGTCAGAACAGGGCAGTGAAGTCTTTATTTAAAGATGCTGTAAAATGGCATTCCAGTGTTATTCAGCAGCATCCAAAATCTATTACAGAACTTGCAAATGCGGCTTCTGACTCAGACTGAAATATCAGTCTGCCTTTTAAAGAGCAGGAAAAATGAGAAGACCCTCACTGAAGACAAACATGCACAACAGCAACCATGACTGATAAACATCAATGACTAAATCCTACTTCTCCAATACATCCAAGTTGTATTTTTCTTTTAAAATAGTGTTTTCTTTCAAAAAGTGACTCAAGCAGGTACCTTATTTCATTAGTTCTTAAACAAAGCAAACATTTTGGCCCTAGAACTATTATTACAAGTAATTCTGCCCGGCCTGTACTGCTGTGTAAGTAACATCACTGCTTACAATGGAAGTACTTGGCATCATGAAGTGCAAAGTGTCTTCTGTTTTCAAAAACCTCACGGAGGAACGAGGCACTCCCCTCACAGTAATTCAGGCAGGATCAGACGTAGATCCAAAGTGGCTTGTTCAAGCATCCCCGCGCACAAAGCAGCACCACCGAGACACGGGTATTTCAGAGTCTGATACGATGTGTATCATTCCTTTATCCCCTGAAAACCAAAA
Source organism: Tetrax tetrax (assembly GCA_009806455.1). Classification (NCBI taxonomy): domain Eukaryota; kingdom Metazoa; phylum Chordata; class Aves; order Otidiformes; family Otididae; genus Tetrax; species Tetrax tetrax. The sequence goes on from WHYT01012839.1 coordinate 19,666, forward strand.
GCCGCTCTCTATGTTACTGCTTGTACCAGGCTATGAAATCCACTTGAAAGGTTAACCAGTCATGACCCCTTCACAGTGCTAGTCTTGGACTAACCAAGCCTTTAAATGTATTACAGCCAGATGAATGCAATCAACACATTCAACTTAAACGTAAAAGAATGGCAGTGGGCAGTTATACAGTTCTTTGGCAATTTCTTGTTGTAGTAGTGTAAGTCCCACTGCGGCCAAAACTGTACAGTTAGATTAAATCAAATCCTCCCTACTAGTAAAACAAACAAACAAAACCCTAAGCAGGCACTATGTTTGGCCTATTTATTTTATGTCTTATTTTAATGTGAGAAGTCAGTGATCTTAAGAATCACTACACTGGCAATTCTTAGCCAAGGATACTTTTTATCAGAACCTACAGATTTCCACTAATAGCACTGTAAACTCCACAGAAAGCAGTATTTCTTCCAGGTATAATTTGACACACAGTCTCAGCTCAAAAACATGCATTTAATAACAGCTATGAAATATTTTAAAAAATGGTTAAAACATCTCAACAACTTAAAACATTTTTTTCTGTTGTTTGAATGGTCCGATGCCAGTCTTCTTACGAAAACATACAGACTTTGCCCTTTAGAAACACAGAAGTTACAACTTTTTCCATTTTAAATTCCTTGAGCCCATTTAACCTTCACAGCTCTATGTACTAGCCTTTAAAATATGCCCAGCTCTGAGGCGTATTGAAGGCCGGCTGGATCTGAGTTTTCATGAAGTCTGACTGCAGGGAGTAACTTCTAATAATAAGGTATTAACACTGGAGAAGTCTATCCAAGGATATACACAAGAAATCAGGTTAGTCCACAAGATCACATAATCATTTATGTTTTTCACCAGACATTGTCAAGAAGACAGAGCTGTGAAGGAACATTCCAGTACCTGCGAGCTCACTGCACAACCCTGGCAAACAGCACCACACCTAATGGGTAAACAGCAGCCTTTCAGTTTTTAAGAGACTGAGGTGGCAGAAGCTGAGATACAGGAGATGTAGGGAAATGCACTAAAACGCTACTGTAAGAACCACAGCATCAAAACGATACACAGATGCAGAGTAAACTGCATCGTGAAATAGTGCTTTCAAAGTGTTTTCATTTAGATGCCTACAAATAGCCCAGTGGAGGTGCAAGCATCTATTATAAATATGAGTCTTCTGATATGAAGCTGAACTTATTAGCTACCTGTCAAAAGTCCACTTAAATTAATCCAATAATCTTGAGGACACAAAACTACAGGTTGGAAATCAGAAATAGGAATCACTCTACACAAATAAATTGTTATTGAATCAGAATAGCTAAAACCCCTTAAATTAAACAGTGTATTTCAGTCTGGATTCCTTGAAAACCTCACTATGCAGGAGTTTGTATGAGAGGAAAATTGATTGAGTCCAAACAGGTTCAATTATTAGTTCATCGATGTTAACAAGATTGGCACAAATCAGTTTTCATTATGAAACTCATGATTTGTAAGCACACACATGATACATGAATTATTTTTTAATTAACACTGTACGAAGCATTAATATTGTCTCATCAAAAGTTCCAACTGGGGACTCACTTTATTAGGCGTGGTAATACTACAAATGCAATCCAGATCAGAGAATTTACAATGAAGAAAGCAAGGAAAGTTTGAAATGAAAAAGAAAGTAGAAAATATGCATCTTTTTATACAGGTTTTCTTGTTTTTACTAAGAATGGTTCAATGCTACCATGTCCTACTCAAAGCAACCAGGACTGAAGTGTTATTCTGGACACTGGTATCATTCTTAGGCCAGATTATGACCATTTGACAATCCAGACCTTATACATGCAGCAAAAAAGAGCACAGCCTTTCCAAACAAAAAAATTATCTTCTAAAGGCAACCATCACACCTCTCTGCCTGCTTAGTTGGAAGCAATGGTGATGAGCTTTTCAGGAAAGGTTAATTTTGGAGAAGAAAATGGCGCTCTCCAAAGTTAGCTCAGGAAAGACTTCTTAATGGAAAAATGTAAGATCACTGAAGGAAACAGCAGATAATCAGCGAATAAGGTGAGCAACTAGCAAATGTTACTGAAATAATTAACTAAAGTACAAAAAGAACAGGGAGGGACTGAAGAGCAACTGGAAAAGTTTTCTACCAAAACTTGGGTCCCCCTTGAAAGGGAAACAAATTGACCAAGGTCTGCATGGCTCACCCCAGACCAGCACGGTGATCTCTACCAGAGCCTGTGCACTACCCGAGCTTGTTCCCTGTGCACAGAGAGCTGCAAGTCTGAGACAGAAAGAGCTGCCCAGTATGGTAAGCAAAAGCAGTTCGTGGTCCTCATGACAGTTACCTCATTTTACTGGAAGATGCTTTCAGTTGACTCAAAATAGACTCTTGACGGCAAGAAATAAGTGATAACTTATTTTCCAGTACCCACACGCTTTGCAGAAGTGCTATCTATACATACGCCACTCCTTGCAGTACTGAATCGCTGTCCCCTCAAAATGAAATCTTTTGGCCAGCTATGTCTGATGATACTGTACACCAACAAAAGCTTCGCTTGAAAATGAGCCATTTGACTAACAGGATGCAAGAATGTCCCATATCACGTGAAAAACATGCAACATAGGTGGAAATCAGAGACAGCGCATGCTGACTGTAAGAAATATGACTTTTCTAGATTAAAATCTTAAAACAAATATTACTTTGTGTATACTTTGCTATGGTGCTTGGAAAATAAATATAACTTCTGCTTGTATTCTTTATATTACTAACATTTACAAATAAAGGCAGCTGCAGTCATATCACATAGTTTTGTAAGACATCAGCTTGGTAAAATGTGCATTAAAAACACAAATGCCACAGAAACAAAAGAAAAGGTTTCTTCTGCGAATTGTGGCACAAACACAAAAATGCAGGTGTCGGATACGACTTTTTATGTTCTCCAATAACACACATAAAGAAATTATTTTTAGTAACAATCAAAGCCAGATGACTTACATGAAGTTCCTTCTCTATTATTATATAATTCATAATCATTTACATCCAACTGTATAATAAAACACAAGCTAGAAATAATCTAAAACATTCTTCCACTGCAGAATGAAGGCTGTTGAACAGTGAGACCTCACAATATTGCGTGGGAAATTAAATTTTTCATTATGATCTTTTGCTATAAATTACACACACTTTAAACATCCTCTTATATATCAATTGCTGCACTAAATACAGACACAAAGTCTGCTTTGAAAAAAATTAGTGATGTTTATGTGTAGAGAGAGAGAAGGGGAGGGAGGAGGGGAGAGAGCAAAACTATTCAAGACACACTGGTTTAAAACTAACAAAGAAAAGCTAAACAAACAAACAAAAGGGCAATGGACAGAAACAAATCCATGCGGTTTCTCCAGCTCTTGGAGATACAGATTTTTAAACTCTGTGTCTAGAAATGTGCTCAATATTTTCCCTTTGTACCACAGAAGTGACAAATCCATCCATCATTCAAAAATGGAGGAATGCACAAAATCTTTCAGTGCATTACATTACTTTTACATTTGAGATTACTTAAAAAACTAAGTAATTTGAATGGTGAACTGAAACTTGAAACTGAAACAATAAAATACATCTTCAGGGTATTAGTCAGACAGCAGTTAAACATGCTTGTATAGGCAGGACAGTCTTATCTTAGAAATAAGTGTCACACACACTTTCCACTTAACATCAGCTTTATTCTCCCCCAAGTATGGTTTTCCCTTAGTTTTCCTTTTTTACACTGAAACCAGTAAGTTGCTTCAGTAATTAGTTAGACAGTATAAATTGCATTTTGCCCCTGAAAATGCCAGAGTCATAGTTGCAACTAATCACAGAATAATTTAAGCTGAAAGAGAGAGATCGCTGGATATCATTTACTCCAAGCCCCCGCTCAAATCACAGCTAACTTCAGGGTCAGAACCACAAAGTAATGCTCAAGTGCATTTCTTTCCTGATGGAAAAACGCAGGTCATGGCTGAAGTAACCACGAAATTGAAGAAAAAGTAAAATACAAATATTCAGGACAGAACTAACATAGGGCCAAACAGAATTGTTCTAAGTCCTGACTGATGTCCTTTGGGTGTTAATAGAAGGAACCAAAGATTTTGCACACTTAGAAAAACCAAGTGATTAATGAGAAGAAAACAGAAATATTGGACTTATATTATTATATAATAATAAATGAAACAGCAGTGACAAAGACAAAAAAAAAAACCCCAAACAGTAAAAAAACCCTGCAAACAGACTTACAAGAGTCAGTGTGATAATCAGTCAAGGTGATGACACCTTTAAACCAGAACAGTAACGTCAAATGGTATGCTGCCTCCCAGGTTAGAGCAATAATGAGGAAGCTGGCAATCCTAAAGAATGTTGGGAATTTTTCATTAATTATAGTTTATACAGGAAATACTACCCCCAATGACTTGGAAAAATTTTTGTATTCCACTGCCTTATCCAGCATTTTGAAACTGTACTGAAGATGGAAGTAGTGCCTTCCATTCCCAAAGACCCATAAAAAAAGAAAAAAAAGAAGTTCATAATTGGGAATTAGTGACCTAAACAAATGTGGACTAAAGTATCTGCATACCTTTCATAACAACAATCTGTTTGGAAAGGATTATAAAGTAAGTTACACATCACTGACATTATTACTGTGTCCAGTTCTGGAGCCCCCAACATAAGAAGGACATGGACCAGTTTAAGAAGGTCCAGAGGAGGCCACGAAGATAATCAGAGGGCTGGAGCACCTCTCCTATGAGGACAGGCTGAGAGAGTTGGGGCTGTTCAGCCTGGAGAAGGGAAGGCTCCAGGGAGACCTTACTGCAGCCTTCTAGTACCTCAAGGGGGCCTACAAGAAAGATGGGGAGAGGCTGTTCAGTAGGGCCTGTTGTGATAGGACAAGGGGTAATGGTTTTAAAATAGAGGGAGGTAGATTTAGATTGGATATTAGGAAAAAAAATTTCACAATGAGAGTTGTAGAACACTGGAACAGATTGCCCGAGAGGTGGTGGATGCCCCATCCCTGGAAACGTTCAAGGCCAGGCTGGATGAGGCTCTGAGCAATCTGATCTAGCCAGGGAGGTCCCTGCTCCTTGCAGGGGGGTTGGACTAGATGACCTTTGAAGGTCCCTTCCAACTCTAACCATTCTATGATTCTATGATTATTTTGCATAAGACGCTCTGTATCAAAAAAAAAAAAAAAAAAAAAAAAAAAAAAAAAAAAGAAAAGAAACAAACATGGAAAAACGTGACAAAGCTTTTCTTCCACAATTCTGAAGACTATTTTGGAATTTATGTAGGCCATCTGCCATCCTAGTCTAAAATAATTTGTCAACACAGGACCAGAATTGCTACCAGAATAACGCAACACGAGAATACTGGAAGAGAAAATCCAAAACTCACAGGTCTAGAAAGTAAGCTGCAGATCTATGACACAAAGAAATCTCAGCTTTTCACATCTTAAGATATCTAGAGGATAAGACAGTAGCTAATGTAAGTCCTTCCTCCTTGAAAAACTTACTTCTTTAAACTTGCTTATATGGAGGCACACAGCCCCTTACCTCCTGCAGCAAGCAGAAGACAGCTCATCTGCTGATGGAGTCTTTATTTCACTCTCCGTACACAACGCAGATAAAGTACAGCCTCCAACAACAAGTAACTAGCAAAGTGCTCGGCTACTCTTTTGTGCTTAATTTCTTCTCTAACAATCTTCTTTCTGTAACAGTGTATGACACTCAAAATAAATGTTGTTTCGCAATTTTCTCTTTTAATAGTAAGTTAGGTTGTAATTCCACAAGAATTTAAACTGATAGTTTAAATGGCACTGATATGGTCCTTTTCGTCTTCAAGCTTCATATTGCTGCCCCTCCCTTGTGCTTGTACCATCAATTAACTGATTACACAACAAGTCAAATTCAAGATAACTCTGAACCAGGAGCAAAGTAACAAGAGGAAGGACAAAATAAAACAAGAAAAGGTTTTCTGACAGTTTAATTTCATGAGCTGCCCCACTGCTGAACTTGATGAACACTACCGCCAGCATAAGAGAGGGGAAGGAGACCAGAGCCCAGAACAGCAGAGCAGGAGGACCAACAGGACCAAGACCAGTTAAACCTGCTGTGGAGCAGCAGTACCTTTGTCACACAGGTATCTGAGCAATATTAAAGGAAGGCTCCAAAAGAAGCTGTGTAAAAATAAAGCTACTTGTCTCTCAGTTAAAATAGCTGTAAACAAATTTATTAATTTGTACTCTATAAAAACACTTAAAAGCATATAATCTAATTTTACATAATTTTTAATGTTTCTAACACTTCAGATTAGTGAACTAATCTTTAAAATGAGATTCCCACTTCACCATTTAACTTTTCAATTATTTGGTGCAATGTAACCAAACAGGTTAACTTTTACCTTTTCAGTTCCTGAACACATTGGCTTTCCTGCCTGTCCTTCAGTTAGAGAGTCTCCTCGTTTCTTATGTGAAGGGTGTAGGTGATACTACTAAGAAACCAGTGCACATTAAGAGAGGATCATATACCACTGAAATCTCTTTAGATGGTTACAAGGATTTTGGTTAACGCCTTATTTTTAATTTTTTTTTATCATCAGAGTTTAAACTGCAGGGCAAATACAGGTCCAAAAACAGAAACAAAAGAAAAAAAATAAACAAACCTTCTACACATCAGTTAAATAATTTGCCTCAAAAATCAAGGTGAGCAAAATACAAGGAAGAAATGGGTTTTCATGTGTTTAAAAGCAAGCAAGAAGAGTAATGTAAATGTAGACAGTATTTTCAATTAGACCAAAAGGTGAATGGTTAGATCTGGCTTTTGGACTTTAAGGAGATGTGTGCCCCAAAATGTCTCTATTTTCCCTATCAGCTACAGCTAGTCTAATTAAAGATATCACCTCTGGCTACAAATTTAATCTTGCTTATGTCTGGAAATCTTCAGGACAGCAACAGTATTATTAAAGGACAGAAAATATTAAATTACTGAGGGTAAGGAAACATTAAAAGATACATTGTTTGTAAGGACCCCGACTACGCACTCCGTACTCAGAAGCAGAGGTGACATCCCCTTTGTCGAACATGTAGCATAACAGCCCCCAGCCTGCTGAGTATGGACAGCACGGCAAAGAACTCCTGATCAGGAGACTTTCTTACCCTGCAGAAACCATGGATTTAGATATATCTCTACGAAAACCCTTGGAGAGTGAGCACAGTGCACACAGGTAGCGTACAAAGGACAGAAAGTGCGCAGGAGGATTATCAGTCTCTGCATTAGACTTCTGATTTCTCAACTTCCCAAGGCAGGCACAAGGGGAGGAATAGTGGGCAATCATCTTCATTTCCCTCATAACTCAAAGTGAACGTCATGCACCTTGACTAGAGAGTCTCCATGAACCACTATATAACAACAGAACAATTCTTTCTTCCTTGGCCATGTATCAAGAGAAGTCTTACTGCAAATGAGACTTGTCAGTACGAGTACTATCCTTCATGGATGACGGGACTAAACTTGAGCTCAGATTGATGTATAGCTCTCCTGAATTACATGTTTGACCTTTATCAACAGTTAGAGGGTTGCACCACAGAAGTACTTTCTCAGAGACTTCTACAGCAGGTGGACTCTGCCAGCTTCTCGGCTGAGAGAGTACACCGTGACAGAGGAAGAGAAGTCAGGCCTGCAAGTTAACTACAGTAACTCACAGAAATACACAGCGTTTCAGCTTTTGATTTTCAGACATAAGATGGTTAAGCTTTCTGATGCCTAGCCAAAAATACCAAAGAGGCAAGGAAACAACATTAACACTCTGGTCCTGAAGAAGCAGTAAGGTGAAGATCTGGAGATATCAAATGCTGGTTGAAACGTATGGGGTCTTTTTTATTTTTTCCGCACTATTTCTTGCACTTCCAAGCTAGAGGAGTACTCAGGCTATACAGATGATACCTGGGACCCCTTCTCAGCTTTCACCTTTAGCATTACAATAGCTGATGACTGCTGCAGGGCAATAGTTTGGTATTGCCGTCCTTCATTAGTGGAATGAGCAAGTCTTGTTGGAGCCTGAGACATTAACGGGTTTCAGAAAAGCACGCACTTCTGCAAGTCATTAAAGTTCTGAAAATCCAAATATATTAGTTTGTTTAGAGTCAAAGGTGAAAACATAGTATCGATGACAATCAGGGAATCTTTTGCTGGAAGGATGGGCCATTCAAATACTCCTACCGTAGATCTAACTTTTTGATAGTCTAGCACCAAGAGTTTGGAATGCTAACAGGGAAGGAGAATTCTTCCCTCTTATCTGTGATGAAGACTGTCTTCTTTATATCTCTACAGCTGTACTGGCATCCATCCAAACATAGGTGAGTTGCAAGACTGCCAAGACTGGCACTAATCCAGCCAACAAGGCAATGGCGTTTCAGGGAGTGGAAAAAAGGCTTTTCAGGTCCTTCAAAGCAAAATCTTCAGAATTTGAAGGAGATAGCTCTGCTTGACAGATGGGAAAACATACCTACTTTATGGTAACAGAGAAGAACTATTCTTTCAGAAAGCTCTCTGTATAGAAGATAGCGTGGTTTATTATAGAGCTTCTCTTAATGCAGGTTATAGACTGGTACCAGCAGACCTAGATCTGCCTAAATCTTGTTCTCTGAAGGCAGATTTAGTTGGAAGAACACTGCTAATATTTGCACCCTGCATAGCAGCCTGCTGCTTCTCTTCATGTTTGGGTTGTTACAAAAGTCTCCCTGTTCCTTGTATTATAATGCTGATCTCTTCTTCCTTTCTGAGCTTCTTGGTCAGCACTTGGTTTGACCCCATTTGGTGCTACACTTACAAGAGCAGCAAAGCTTAGTCCACAGTATGGTGATCAGATCACAGCAGTTGAAACAAAAGATAAAGAAAAAAGGTTAAGAAGGGGCATGTTTAACTTCAGCTTAGTATTAACATAAGATATTCACCAAGTACCATCTTGCTGTCAATGACAAGAACCTAGGGGAGAGCAGCAACTGTTATCATCCCCTCCTGACTTCGCATAGGGAAGACTTCAGCTTTGCAAGCCTGCTGGAAGAACCTGACACAGTTAAAGATACTTGCTCTCACGTGGCAGAGTGGCATGCACTACTGCAGTTATATATATACAAGATATTTCCTCCTTACAAGACACCAATTAAGACTTTTAAAAAGAAATAAAAATGCAGGAATTTTCATTCCAGACAAAATACAAGTCTTTCTCTACTTCAAAGCAAATCTTGCAAATATCTTTAATATCTTAAATTTAGTCAGCAATTGCCAGTCAACTAGCTCAGGGGACAAAACGAGCACTCATGAGGTTATTAGAATAGCTGAGGAACAGCCAGAGTGACCAGAGAAGTTTGTTTAGTTCCTAGTTCACCCTAAGTGTTGCTTCTGATTGTGGCTGGCTGAAGAGGTGAGAAGATAGCATATATATTGTCAATTTGTCTTCTGTATCACAGCACAATAATCCTAATGATTCACTAGAATCATTAAGTATTTACTAATGACGTAGGTATGCTACTGTTTAATTTCAAAGCAGCAGGGTTTCTACGTGGACTTAGTGCAAAGACTTGAAGTGTTACATTGTGTAAGTGACAATAAATACCTGAAATCAAAACAAATTAATAATCCATCTGTAAACTATACAACAGTACATCTGTACTACAGATCATTTTCACAGTGGGTCAGAGTGTAGTACTAAAGTGTTTTTTCCCCTATTTTTCCCCATTTGCTAAAACAATAGCCTTAATGATCTTATATTAAGTGATTAAACATTAAATTATCTGAAAAATAAGGTTTGAAAGTAAAATAACTTCTCTGATCTTTATTGACATTTTCTTTCTTTCTTTTTTTTTTTTTAAGAAAATGTTGGCTACAGCCATATTAGGGACTACTGAGTGTGGAGCAAAAACCCAGAAATCTTCTAAATACAATTAATTTGTAATGCTTTATGTTAGTAAGTCCATAATTTGCAGTGCTAATAGTGGAATACTACAAGAATTGCAGGTTTTCTTCTTCCATTTCCTTGTCAATGCACACTAACAAAAATGCTATCCATGCAGTAAAACAGTCCTCAGGAGAAAAATCCCACGACTGAAAAAACGCTTCACTCCTGTTTCTTCTGTGCAGGCTGCCATGAAACAGACTTTAATCCTCCAACTGGTGTTTTCTTCATAAACACTCAGCAAGACACAACTGGCACTCACAAGCTAGCCTGCAAAGCTGTATTATCTTCTGCAGAAGAGCGACTCTGGTTTAAGGCAGTACAACTGGACTGAAGGAGAGCTGGCTTAATTCCTGGCTCCTGAACAACATTCTTGCATGACCCTGATTAGATTTTTCTGTGCCTCAGTATCCCGTCTCTAAAATCAGGATAATATGCTCTTTGTCTGCCTTGCCTGTTTAGATTGCAGCCTTTCAGTATTCTCTTACTATTTGTCCATACACTGTGGCCACAATGGGGCCCTTCATTTTGGCTGGGACCTCACCATGACTATGGAACAAGCAATGAATGAGATAACTTTCAGTACGTTTTAGAAGCGGTGTGTGACAACTGGATGCTATCACAAAGACTTATTAAAGAAGTCTTAATAATGTTTAAAGGACCATTTTCATATCCAAGTAGCATATATAATTGCAGCAAATATTCTTCCTTGTTGAGATTTTCAACAAAACTTTTGTTAGGTTTCTTCACAGAAATCCCATTTTTTTTTTTTTAGTAAGAACATGAAGTTATTAAGAGTTAAAAAAGTCCTATAAAAATGAAATTTTCACTGCTTTCTAGTCCAGCTCTTTAATAACACAATTGTTACTGTTATTATAATAAAAGTTTAATAATAAAGATAACATAATAAGGAAACTATTTCTCAAACAATGACAAATAAGTATACTCTTCTACTTTTTCTAGTAGGGAAAATGATGAGTAAATGAGCAAAAAACATTGAGAAAAATAAAATCCTAATCTCACTTATCTCATTTTACAAAATGCTAAGTATCTCATTTCTTGTCCACATACAGGAAGAGTGGACCTATATGCTGTTCCTGTTTCATCAAGTGTTGTTATGGGTGTAGATTCATATTAGATATTTGGAAAAAAATTTTTACAATGAGAGTTGTAGAACACTGGAACAGGTTGCCCAGAGAGGTGGTTGACGTCCCATTCCTGAAAACACTCAAGGCTGGGTTGGATGGGGCTCTGAGCAACCTGATCTGGTTGAAGACGTTCCTGCTCCTCGCAGGGGGGCTGGACTAGGGATCCAACCCTAACTACTCTTTGATTCTGTGATTACTGATGAGGAAAGTAAGTATTTCTTTATACTTCACAGCTCAGTCACCAGAAAACTCAAATCTAGCTTCTCCTCTTCCAGTTCCTCTTCCTCTGTGCAGTTTTACAATAGTTACTACTTCTTTATGACAAATAAGGAAAACTCCAGTTGTTTCAGTAGGCCTAATAAAAAGATGCTATGTCCAGTAAAAGTGCAATTTTGGTGCACAAGTTTGGCATCTTTCACTACTAGGTTGCAACTTTAAAGCAAATCAGTAACAATTAGTACCGTCCCTTAAACATTTGGTGACTGTTGCATACCTAAATTTGTTAAGAATAAGTCTGCCAACAGACATAATCACAGCTAGATCCAGAACATCACTGGTACACTATCATAGAAATGGAGCTAATCTTCAGCAAATCACATCATAAGATACTATGAGGGAATTTGCTGTTTACCTGCTCTATAGCCAATTTCAGTTTCTGGGCTGTCAGCTTTTCAAATGCATAGCTAAAAAAAAGTAAAACATAACTACGTATCTAAATACTTTACATCTCAAAGCACTCAGAAGCACCCTCTGAAACTAACTAGTCATGACGTTTACAACACATATGCACTTCACAAGTGAAAAAATCTGCAGCATTCAAAAGCCGATTGAACAAATTAAAGAGGGTACTTTCTATGCAGCCATGTATATCAATTTCTGGGTTTTTTTTCCAATCCCCAAGTTCACCAAAGGTATTTCTATTTTGTTACTTCACTTCTCCCTTCAACGAAAGCCAAGAGCAAGAACATCTTTCAATTTAAGAACTCTGTTCTCACCCAAGATGGAAGGTTTCTGCTCATTCTTAATCAACAGCTGGATATTAAATTAAAATGTATTGTCTAAAGGTATTGTCTAAAAGGACACAAATAATAATCTGTGCTTTTTTCTGTATTGCCTCCTACACCTATAACAGCACCTCTCTTCAGGAATATTGTCTCTTGTGTAACTCATCTCTCCTAGAAGTTACTTTCAGATAGACTTTCAATAAGATCATCTTTTTCCTTCATACAACTCCAAATGAAATGGATTTTGTTCTCTTTCTTGTTGGCGTGCAGACTGAGGTACTGCTTAAAGTGCTCAACTGTGCTTTTTGTCAGTTAGAGGACTTTATGCCAAAGAAAAATACATGAGAAAAAGTTCATTAATGGATAATGGAAATATGAATGAGACACTTTTTAACCAAAGTCAGAGTATACAAAAACTCTACCCCAAGGCCACTTAAGCAATAGTATTTCCTGCAGATTGAAGAGCAGTCTTTAGTTCCACTAATGCACAATTCCAGAAAATAGTTCTCTTATTTTAAGAATTCTGCTCTCAAGGGAATAATTATGATTGCAAGTACAATCAAATATTTTTACTGACAGAAAAAGCATACATACATCATCAGCTCTTACACTCAGATTTATACAGTATACTCGCACACACACCACAAACATTTTCCAGGACAGGAATACCCTTCTACTGGTTAAACACGTTAAGTATACACAAACTAGTCTGGCAATGCAGCAGTTTGTACTGGTACAGTAGTCTCTTCCCTATTCCAGGAGATAAAAGCAGAATTTTGCTAGATTGACCAATCCATGCCAAGAGCCTGCTGCACACCTCAGGAAGCAGAGGTCCAGAGACACAACCCTTAGAGAAGAACATGACCATGAAGGGTTTAGGTCAGTACAAATCTGTATGCCACTAAAGTGTCCAGCAAATCTTCAAATAAGAATTGATATATGAACATCCTAGAGCATATGCAATGCACACATCACATTCACAGGTATTCCCTTCCTTCCTGCTCCCTCCTTCTTCCAGGGGTGCTACTAAGAAAGCTATGGTTTGTCACAGGTACAGGATCAACCACAATTTAAAGCCTCAAAATAAAGCTCTGTGTTAAAGCAATCACCCTATAAAGGAGCAAACTCCGCTACTAAGACATGCTCATTAGATTCACTGCCATTAGATAAGAGAAAAATGAAACTTTTTTTTGTTGTTGCTACGTCAGACAAAAAAGGCCTTAAGAAACGTGAGGAGCTTTCACAAACTAAAGAATGAACAAAAGAAACTAAGTATTTCCCCTCTGAAATATCCTGATATTTCAGCTCCGAAGACTTTAAAAAAATTCACAGAGCAAGTCTAAAGAAACCTGCCCATCTAGTAGTACTGAAACAGCAAAAGAAAGAAATGAAAAAGTAATGGAAGACACATGTATTACTCAAATCTGTCAAAAAAAAAAAAAAAAAAGAAAAAAGATATTCTGCACATGTTACGCCGCAGAGTACCTACTCATTATACAAAACATCAGTTTAGCATTGTCACTCAAAGTCATGCACACTAATATAATAAAAGCTATTAATGGGGCTCTTTCCTTCTAATGAAAGAAACAAGCAGTTTATTAGTTCAATCACATTATTGTTCTATTTCAATTTCTGCCACACTGAATACTGCATAAGTCAAATCCTGACCTGCATCTATGCAATTCTCAGTATTTAACAAACAAAAAATTATGCAACAATTTCATTTTCACATTCTCAGACAGAAACTTGGAAAAGTTTCAGTTGCCTTAGGAGCTGTTTTGTTTGTTTGCTTCTTGGGGAGAAGAAAAAGGTGGCTTCTGGGGAATGAACTACTCAAAATAGAGTAAGAGAACTGTTTTTCATAATTTTAAGTATACAACTACTACCAGGATCTTCCCAGCTCACTCTTCTTCACGATATTGCCTCACTTTCCACTATTTTGCAGCAGCAGTGACTTACAGCACTTGATTAAGACTTCAAGGGGTAACTCAAATACCACAAGGTAGCACTTCTGAGGCAATAATTCCTTCTTTTTAAAGAAGACCACTGCACACAATCAAAAAATAGCAGGCTGATTCAGATCTAGAGATGTGCTACCAAAAAAAGTAAGAGAGTTTTACAACCATTTGACCATAGAGGTAGCAAGCCTGCTTCTTGATGCAGCCCCTTGCATCTGGTGTCCTTGCAGTGGGTACACTGCAGCCTCATTGCTGTTGACATCTGACTGAGGTTAGGATAGGAAGGGCTCAGCCATTTTTACTGAGGAGCTAAGAACATCCTAGGAACATGCACAAGAAAAATTGCATCAAGATTAACTCAAGCTGCTGAAAACGGCTGTGCTCAGTGACTGTCTCATGTTCTCGGCACAAATGTGTGAAAGGTCAGCAACAACATTTGCTGACACAACATGGTCCCAGAGTGATGCTTTCACCAGCACCCAGCTTCCCAGATTAATCTCACGCACCTAACATCTCACTCACATGAGCACACCACTTCACACTTCTTAGGCTGCAGCCTAATGCCTGTCAACTTTGCTCAGAAGGAATTTCTCTTCCAGCACTAGGCTACTGTGAGGATTTGAGTGTAGCAAAGCAATTGTTCATTTATTTCTGAGGATTTGGGCGTAGGAAAGCAGTTATTAATTTATTTCATCCAGTATTATAATGTTGTGCTAGCTCTGCAACAGTTAAAAAAAAAAAAAAAATCAACAGAATGATTCTGCTTAAAGACTGATTCTTCACTTGTTTAGAATCTACATTTTTTCAGCTTTTTTTCAAGTCTGCTGTGCCTCCACGATTTACCTAATTGTAGGGTCACTGGAACAAGAGGTTTCCTAGATAGAGCCAAAGACATAGCTTCTCAGAGACACTCACAATTCGCTGGCACACACCTAGCTTCAGCAGTGATAGTGCCTTAACAAAAGAAAAATAGACATAAGAAAAAGGAGACAGAAAAGAAAAAATGCACTGCATTGTCTCATGTATTTAAGGTACACTCTAGCATCATAAAAGTCATCAAGATTCATGGACAGAGACCACTTAAGAGACCTTTTCAACAACCCCATTAAACAAAAATATCCTCCACACTATTACAAGGAACAAACCTTACCCCCATTTACCGTAAGAGTATGGGTCCTTGGAGGGCTGTTACTAATTGCTGCGCAATCCAACAGACAGGACAGTGGACAAAGGAGGAGTCAAACCCTGCATTCCTTTATGGTCTACTGGGAAAACTTCTAGTCAAATTTCTTAGAATTCTTAGTGTCTTTCCCTGTACATCAGGAGGAATTACGTACATTGTAACTCCTCATTAAACACTTTCAAATTTATTGATGAAAAGCATTATGCAAGAAAATAAGTATATCCATTATTGTGCATATCTTAATATATGTTAACACCTCATCTGCAAGTTATTGTGATAACTACAATGGCACAAGTGATGGCTAATTCCTATCACGACATTTCATTAGAAAAAAAAACACTGGTATTATTACTTTTCCAAATGACTGAGTTCAGCAAAATTCAGCTTCGGAGAAAAACCCCAGAAAATAGCCTAAATACGGTACAGCAGCCATGCGAGTGAACATCTGTCCGCTGAGAACTGGTTGCATGTTGGAGCTGCTTGTGTGAGCTGAAGCTGTTTCAGAGTGAAAGAGGTAGGTAGGTATGTATGTACGTACGTATGTATGTATGTAAGTATCCAGAGGGATGCAAGGTATCTCAGCACAGGACTGCACTGCGCGCTGCTGCAGCACCAGACCTGTGGAAGGTGCCTGCCTCAGGGATCTTGGCAGCAGACATATGACAGATTAGTGTAGTGCATGGATTTAATGAAGAGTATGAATATAACATCAGACAAAATCGCTATGCTAACCAAAAGAGGCTGTGGAATTCTTTGTTAAGGAGGCTAAATATCTGCGTATAGAAAAAACACAGTACGCACCAACACCCCAGTCAGCACAGTACAAGGAACGACCATATGCATCTGTGAAGTGTGTATTTGGAGTATTGCTCACAAAACCTCCAAGTTAGTGACGTGCACCTTCCTCCTGAATCTCCTGTTTATCATAGAATCATAGAATCGCATGGTTGGATGGGACCTATAAGATCTGTTTGACAGATGTGAGCTTTTTTGAACTCTGTATCTGAATGGCATGAGACACCACTTGCTAACGTAAACTCTCTGTTAATGAAGCTTCTGTAAATGATCTATACAACTACTCTGCAATTAAATACCGTCCTGTTTCTGAGATTATCACAAATAGTTTTTCCAACAACTTTCCAACAGAAAGGATATTCTGTAGTTATCAGAGCAGAAAGGTCCATTTATTTTTTTTTCAAGCACTCACAATAGAATGCCTCTGTCTAAGGAAAACTCTTAAATCCAAAATGTGTTTTCTTCCACAGTGTTAAAATATAAAGCATCTTCAAAGCTTCTGTCACAGCCTGAGGATCCCTGCATTTGTTCTTTTAAGTTTCCAAGTTCAAGTGCAGTACATAATTTGATACCTAAAGAGTCAAATGGCCACACTTTAAAACTTGTCTCTCAGTTGTAAGTGTTAAAGAGTCAAGAATCTTTGTAGTTTATAAAACTAAACTCTTTTAATTTTGATTAGAACATGTTTCTGCAACGTAAAAGGCTCCAAGAGCTCTAAAAAAAAATATTAAGAATTAAAAAAAGAGAATCACTAACTATGGGGAAGCACATACTCTGAGTAAGTTACCAGGATGCATAATTACTGCATGACTATACAACAGAATTAAGGCAGTCTGCATACCTTACCTATAAATTTCTTTCCTGATTTACTGAGTTTCTTTCATGTCTGAAATATTACTTCGTAGCTTTATCACTCATTACCTATGTTTGCAATATATGAAGGACACTCACAACATTACTTCAACTATTAAAAATCTTGTAATATTACCACATTTCCTCAACATAATTTTATGTTAGTGAATAACAAAAGAGATTTTTTTTCTTCCTGACTGTATCATCCTAAACTCTTCATAAACATAAATCAGAACTTGCTAAGTACAATTCTGTTGCTTTATCACTTAAGTGAAAGCAGTTTCCATTTCATGCACCAGTTGAATTTTACAGTTTACACTATCAAAGTAGTCAGCTATTAAATTCAACTACGATACACTAACCATTTCAGCGGAAAATATGGGCATAAACAAGATCCAACCTTGGATTCAAAATCTTAGTCTATAACTACACGTACATAAAGTGGGAACATCTAGTTTCATCTAAGAGTTACATTTTACAGCAATGAGAATGTTGCGACTATCTACCACATAGAATCCAGAAGCTGGTCATTTGGTCATCCACAATTAATTTATTTTGGTTCAGTATCAAAGGGTAGCTACCAGAAATTAGTAGATGACAACTCCTCTGGTCAAAGAAAGGGGGGGGAGGGGGGAGAAAAAGAAAAAGAAAAAGAAAAAAAAGGGAGCAATCATGAAAAAGAATTTGTAATACAACAAAAATCACCAGTAATCATTCATGCCCAGTTAATTATCAAAACATGCCCTAATTCTTACTAAAATAACATACTCATAGCACTGTTTACATTCCAAGATAATTTACAAGTGCTTTACAACTGCATGTTTCAATAACCTTACAAGGACTTTTATTCCTCTGTGGAAATAGAGCATTACAAAATGTCAAACTTGTTGCAAAACCACTGATGAAATTGCGAATAAAATAATCTCTGCTAAAATTCCACCAAAAAGATACACTATACAAAAAAGAACTAAAGCATTCCTCCCATGTGAATATTTCTTCTTTGAAAAAAAACCTTAAAAATATATTTAAATAATACAGGACTATTTTTTTTTCAGTTCTATAGTCAATTGTTATTTCACACACTGGAATGATATTTCACTTTATTAAAGTTACAGAACAAACGTACCAAGGCCTAAACTTACATTTTAATGACTGGATTACGATATTATCATAACAACATCTGCATACAAGGAAATAACTATCTCCTTAAGTGACATACACTGATTTGGCTGTGTGGCTTTCAATTACATTCAGAAGACATCTAGATTTTAGATGACATAACATAAATGAAAAAGAAATGTTCTCACTTTCAAAATAGTCAATATTCTGAACTTTTAAGAAAGGGTTTTGGACATGTAAGGTGAGCAATGAAAACTTTGCCCTCTCTTTTGCCATGCAGAGCGGTGAACACACATTCCAAAGGAACTGTAAGCCATCAGTGGCCCAGACACCATCAAAACTCGGGACACTCTAAGCAAACAAAAACTTAATCATTTACCATACTTTGTGATTCCTTCAAACAGATTCTGGCAATTTGCAAGCTCCCATAGTATTCCTATTAGGCATATCTAAAGCACTCACACATAAAGCAAATTAGGCAAGAGGGCACACTACTAGCCAGGACACATGCCCCAAAAACTTCAGAAGATACACTCCCAGAACTCCACCACGGTGCGAAATCCCCCCTGCTCCTCTTCCCTATCCTCCTTCTCCAGGGTAATTTCCTCTCACCTCTAGCCCTCTGTGCCCTTTCACCTGCCCAAACCTTTCTAATTAATAAACCTATGGCAGAAAATAACAGGAGCAACTCAAAACCAAGTAACAGAAGATATCACATACAACAGCAAGTTCCTTGCTGAAAAATGTCTCTCTGAATGAACCAACTTCACAGGAGCACTCGGAGTCAGTTTGCTCTCATAAAGGAAAATAATGAACTGATACATGCTGAAGTGAAAGTAAAGCCTCCTTCAAGCTATGGAACTTGTACAGTAGCATCAAATTGCTATTCTGCCTCTTGCTTGGATCTATAAGAAAATTCTGAGAAAAACAAACAAACAAACCCACAACTGAAAGCTATCTGAGACTTCAATACACAGGTCAGTAGTGTGCAGTCCACAGATACTCCTGTACCAACAACAGACTCCAAGGCAAGGTTTGTCAGTGCTGTCTGGTCAGAGATCTGGATTTTGCTAAGTACCTAACTTTGTTTGACTGCAAAATTTTAAACACAACAAAAGAAAACAACAACAACAAAAGTACAACTATTCTGATGGCAAAATCTCTTCCATAAGACAGCCCAATAAGACTGGCACACTCTGGGGAGATAAGGAAAAGCAGTTCTTCCTCTCCTTAAATAAAAGAAGAATTAAAACTTAACTTGCCAGCAGCAGTGTAAAGCTGTGGCTGGTCTCAGTCTCCAAGTTCCCACATACGTAGCTGGTCCTCCACTACCCTGCCCTTCATAAAAATATCAATAGTTACTCAAAGTGAGGCAAAGGGAGATGCAGACCCTGTACAAATGCATTGTGTAAATAACAAGATATAGGACTTCGGGGAATGCTGTTGAAAACATGCTGTGTGCTGCAAATACTTGCCACAATTTTATTTTTTTTTTTTACTCACCTCAGCCTCACACAATCTCCAAATGAAGGCACATCTAACCAAAGCACTCCAGTAACACAACCGGAGATTTATCTTATACGCTTGAAGCAAGTTACTTGGCCTCTCCATGTTTCTGTTTCTCCATCTGTGACACTTCACAGAAAGCCCGAGAGGCTTAACTTGTTAGCAGCCTGCCAAGTGCTTTATACAAGCATGTTACTAAAGCATTAAAACTGTGTTCATGGGTTCTGAAAGGGTAAACTGTTAGGCAAACCAAAACAAAACCAACAATATCCTTAAAAGAAGGCTACACCTCTGAAATGCAGAAGTATCACGTTCACCTTACTTGCCTTTACAGAAAAAAAAAATCTTCAGACTTTAGGTATTTTATTACAGCAGGACACCAAAGATCTGACTTTCTTCTGAACTTTCCTTCCATTTACTGTTACACTCCTGAAGGAGGTGATAAACAGAGAGAAACCAGTAAGGCCAAATGAAAGTGACATGCGCCCAGCCAGACTCACTCTCCCCAGGCCACAGGGGAAGAACTCTACACACCAAAGCCCATCAGCAATCTTTGACAGCAGATGTCAACTACAGGTTGCCTGATCAGGGCAGAAAACGGTCTGGATGCTCATACGGACAAGGGCAAACTGTTCCCAACATCAGCAAAAGACAATATATTAGATACTGGCAGCGAATGCTGTTTAAGCACTAGACTTCTTTCAAAGCAGTATCCATGTGGAAGTTTTGTATCTATACAAAACCAAGGTTCAGGGTTTCACTCTTTTGTAAATGTTGCTTTTGCAGTCATATCACTGACAGAATGCTCACAAAGCCATTATTGGCAAGAGAAACAGGCTACCTAAAATACTGACGATGGCAAAGGATAATGTAAAAATACTGGTGATATAACACAGATATATATGTTGATCAATTCCCAAGCACTAATTCCCCTTAAGAGTATTTAACAGATACTTTTTATAGCTAAAACCAGTTGCTATAAAAGAGACACCAGAAACAAATCAAGAAATCCAAAAGAGAGACTGATAAATAACAGTATACTGATTTCTTGTAATTTTTCAAATTATTAAAACACGAATAGCCAAATAAGACAAATATTCTCCAGCATATCACAAATCAAAACCAGTTTTCATTTAGGCAGAAGACCCTCAGTACACTGTATGAGGGACATCAGATGAGGGAATATAACCAGTGCCTTCAAAGAGGGTCATTTTGAATCACCAGATACTTAAGAAAAATCTCAAAACTGAAAAGCAAACATGATTACAGAGAATTTTCTAAATATATATGTATATACATATACATATATTTTTAGGATATCTGCTGTAATCCACCTGTAGATTTTCAGCCTATAAACACGGTGACACTGCAGTGCCATCCTTCATCTTGTTCTTGCTAACCTTTTTGTGTGCTTTAGGTCTTTTTCAGACTGCAAATGTATATCTGTACTACACTTTGTTGCTAGTTTATCCAGCACACAATTCAAAAGATGGCCTGATGCCACTGTCAGGATTGTGGACTAGCCCCTCTGCATCCTTAAGCTCCCACATCTGCACAAAGTATTTCAGCCCCACACTTCCAAGTCCACACTGCAGAACCTACCCTGCCTACAGCATCCTGAAGAGTCACCATAGTAACATTTTTCCCTCTGGACAGGTCAGTGTGGCTCTCTCTCAGCAGGTGACTGGCAGTAAGAAAGCAGAGTTTCAGTTCAATCAGATGTACAGAGATGAAAGGGAAGTACTCCTCTCTTGGAGCTGGCATCTGACCTACGGGCAGTATCAAGTACAAACTGTTTAGCAAGAGCTAATGGGCTTCTTCATATTGCTGCCATTCAGGACAGGAACTCTTCTGGTGCGAGCGACTGCTGTCATCTGTCTCCTGCAGAAGCACACCTTGACATTTTGGTAAGAGAAATGGGGAAGAGAGTAACGCTTCTTCATAATCAATAGACATCAGATGCAAACATATGGTTCAAGATGCCCTGCCTTTTGATAGGCAGGACACTGACAGAAAAAGCCAAGGAAATATCCAGAACAGTTTGGTGTCATCATGTGCTATATGAGGCTCTGAAGCTCTGCAGCTTGTTTCTCCTGAAGCAAGCATAACTTTTGGAAGATGACAGTCCTGATCCCTTTAGACTTTGGCATGACAATCTAGAACATGATTTCTTTTTAACACGTAACTTGTTCCTGCAGAAGGCAAATGTGGATAGAGGGATCTACACAGTGAGAGACATGGGACATGACAGGGACACTCAGTCCAAAATTCAGTCCAGCTCACTACACAGGTAACACACTAAAGGTGACTCTGAGTGTAAACTTCTAAATACTTTGCAACTACTCAGCTAAGAACTGATGGATCAGATACCTATCAAGCTCTGCCACCTTGTTAGAGGAACTGTGGAAGATTCAGATTCCCTGGACCTTTAGAATCCCCTCATTGTACTACTACAAGGTAGCAAAGGACACGTGTGACCCTGTACATTCCTGATCAGAAACAGCCTGAGCTCATGCACAGAGAATTCACATGGGTCTAGAACAGAACACACACTGACACACGTTTGGAGCAAACCTTATCTTCCAGTTCAATTTATTTTAGCCTTTCCAACTGCAGAGGGAAAAAAAAAAAACAAACACCAAAACCTCTAAAACCATCTATTCTGCAATGCTGAAATTCTCTAGTTTTTGTCGGGTGTATAGGCCCCAAACTCTAAAATTTCATAAAAAGAAAACTAATATTGCATTTTAGAACCTCAATTTATGCTGCCTTCTTTTACACGTTTTTGCAAATACTGGTAACGGGATGAGGGAGGAGAATGTATAAAGTTGAGCTGCAGCACATTTGCTTTCCACTTACTTTCTATACAGTGCTTACAAGAGCTACAGGAATATTGGCACTGGGGAAACTTCTGAAAGTGTGTCTTCACTGAAAGTAGGTTAGGTGCTTCCTTTAACCCCACATAATCATCTCTCATCTAAGCTGAATGGTACCTTAAATCAGCATTGATTGGCTTTGCTGTGGGCCTAACCAGTAGAAAAGGTGACACTTCCACTCTTACTGGTGATGATTTTACAACAAAATTATGCAAGAGTTAACATGCTTCAAAAGATTCCTACTATTTCTGTCGCAAAACCCGGACAAAAAGAGTTCTCACACAATTCATTATAAACTACAGAGCCTCTTACCTTACTACAAAGGTTGACCTGCTATGTCCTCATAAATCCATGGACAAGAAGGCAGCATCAGGATAAACATGTTAACAAAGGCTGCTTTGCTTTGCAAACAAAGTAAAGCTGAAGAATGTGTTTGGGCCCAGCTGTCAGTTAAATGAACTTACAGCGAGAAGGCATAAACTATCTGGAGTGTTTCTGAGAAGGCCAACATTTATATTCTTAAATGATTAAGTTATGCTTAGAATTAATGACTGGGTGGATAGCAGTGTTTTTTATTACCATGAAAATACAAAGGGAGAAAGGAAAGTGTTACTTTGTTTTTTACATGCTATTAAAGGATGGTCCCTTCTCACTCATCCTGCTAGAAAGCTGCCTTTTTGCTTTGATCACCTCATCTTTCACATGAACTTGAACAAAAGAAGCATTTAAAATGTATGAAATTTTAGGGAGGAGAGGAATTAAGAAGAAAAATCTTCCTTATGATTTATACAGAATTTCTATCTTAAAACAGGCCTTAGAATGTCATTGCATTATTCTAGCTTCAAACCCAAGCCTTCTGGTGGGCTACAGGATCGATCCTTCCTGGGAAAGCACTAGAGCCTTATGCAAGGATTTTGTGCAACAGAGAGTCTACTACATCCCTTGATAAGCTGTTCCTGTTTAATTGTATCATTAGAAAACTGCACCTTATTTCTAGTCTGAACTGATCTAGCTTCAGCTTTCAGCCACGAGAATCCCCTTAATCTAGCTGACAAAGAACCATCTAACTGTCAGATACCTTTGCCCTGGCTAAGTACTTACAGACTTACCAGGTAGCCTCTACCGTCTGTTGATCAACTAAATAGATTGAGCTTCTTAAATCTTCCATTCTAAAGCTGATTACCCAGGCCTCAAATTAATGTCGATTTTTCTAAACTCCTTCCAGTTTTTTCAACACCTGATGTGCATGTTAGGATTGGGATACAATAATTCAGCAAAGCTGTATAAAAAGTAGTAGTACTCCCTCCCTCCTCCTCTTGCAGTCATGCACTTTCAGCCTTCTTCATCACTGCTTTGCACAGGGAGTAATACTCAAATTCATCAACTCTCTCAGGTAATTCTTCCATCCCTGCTTATATTCTAGATAGTTCTTCCTAACACAACAAATTCAGAATGGATCATGACCAAATTTACTTCAGTTTGTTACAACTAAAAATATATATATTTTTTAACCTCAATTGAATAAGCTCTATGTATGATGGAAGGTACGAAGCCAGTGCCTGTATTCTACAAGAGAAAAACTGCAGATAAAAAGATTACGTTGCAACCATGTAATAGTTACCCTATCTAAAGCCACCTCTTTAAATTACGATTTCATTCAATAAGCTCACCACCCCCAGCCTATTTTGCACTACGGCGTTCTGATGCTCACTTGTACACTCACCTCTTGAGGTGCTGGATGGCCACAGCAGATTTTATTTTCAGCAAAATGCAGTGGGCACAACGAAAGATTGCTTCAGGCTAGATGCAGTGTTCTACCAGACAAAAGGCAGAGCTGCAGGCTAGTCATGGAGGATTTGCTAATGTTATAAATCTACTCATGTAGTGAAAATTAATTGCCACTTTTAATCTTCAATTATTACTGTATCACCAGCCAGTTTCCCTTTCTATCTTAGGTGAAAAAAGAAGCCAAGTAAAATACTGAAATACGTAGGATGACCATTTCCACAAACCAAAACAAAAAGCAAACTGCCAAAGAAAAAAAAAAAAAAAATCAAACCAGAGATTATAAGATCATATCCTATCATCTGGTAAAGTATACACAGTCCTCACTGGCAGAGTAGGTACAGAAAATAAGATGGTGCTAGTGATGTTTGCCCAGGAAAGGAGCAAGCAATCTAGCTTTAGAGCAGTAACATCAAATTCTACTTTTAAGCAATTTTAAAATTATAGAAAAGCACCATGCCAGTATTGGTGGTGTCTTGCTAAAACATAGTGAAGTACTGTGATTTTTTGCTATAATAAAATCTGACCTATTCTCATAAGCTTGGTTTGGGTAACCATTCTTTGCTAGAAAGATTAAGCCCAGCAATGTATTTAAAAAGATGGCAGTCTTTGATCACTGTTTAATTTTAATGAGCAAAATTTGGTGTCAATGGGAGCATCATCTTTTGGAAATCAGTAAATAGAACACCAGTCAGTAAAGCCTGCCATGACCTCTCACATGAAAAGGTAACATGCTTTGGTCATTTTGTCCTTGTTTTTTTTTTTTTTAATGTAAATAAATAGATTCTATGTATCTGTACTCTCTTTGTAATCTAAAAATAAGGTATTGTTCCTTTCCTTTCCAAATCATTATGCAATAACATATTTCAGTGAGGACTGGATTACACCCTATCAGCACACAGTAGGCTTTCAGCGTTCTTTCATTTAATTCCAGTGCAGGTAGGATTAGGCTTTCAGCAGCAGTCGTATTTGCGTTCAAACACGCCCCTGCCCCCTTTCAGTGACAAATAGATTAATTTCTCCACATGGCTGGTAGAACACTTTGGGCTTTTTTCCAACTAAAGGTGATCTATAAACACTATCAGTAGTCAACTTGTTTATTCTCACGATTTCTTCCTATTCATTCTCCCTCTGCCTCTCCTCACACTCATAGGTGGGCTACAGGCATAAATCACATTTCATATCCTTCCTCTGGATATATACACATTGCCCTGATTATTACTCAAAGCAGCTTTAATACATGATTTTGAACACAGGGAAATTATATCTCAAAACCTCATAGGATTAAGATGAAGAAGCTTTTAAAAGCACTTGTTAGGTGCATTGTTTTTGTAGCACTCTGTGCTTGCACATGGTACGTCAGAAATTCGCCATGAAAAGCTCACATTCAAAGGGTTCTCCTGTAATAAATTCAAACTTCTGAGGAATTTGGACATAACAGACTCACTCTAAGGTCGAAAGTCCATAATCAGTCAAAGGTGCTTAAAATTTTGCATGTCATTTGTCCTCTCATCCTGTGATATACAAACAAATGGGCATAAAAGAACTAACACGGAAGACGAAGAAGCAGCAGTATAAAAGAATGACAAATGCTGTTGCACACACAAGGTGTTTGTTTTGCTTCACTTTTTGCCTAGTATCAAAACTAGGCCACCATTCAAGAGAACAGATGAGGTTGAAGCCTAATGAACAAGGGAATGTTTAAGCATTTGGAGAACACAGGGCACGTTTAGGGAACAGAGATATGGAAGATTAAAATTTATCAATCAATATTTATGTTATTTTTGCAGTTTGGCAACTACAATTAGTTTTGTTCCCAGCTCCAAGACAGTAGGACAATATTAACAAAACAGGGAGAGTTTATTTTTACAAATAAACCGCTTTCACTAGAAATCTGTTCTGTACACTACTTTCCTGAGCACTATACTATCAGCTTTGACGTCTCCTTTCTCCACATCAACTAATTATTCTCTACCTCCTTCAAATTCCTCCGTTAAATAGCTGCCTGCATGAAATTTGTCAACATTCGCAGACCGATTTTTGTCTTCGCAGCATACACTGCTTATGGCTTTGTCTGAAGCGCTTTTTAAGCTCTCTGAAATACAGAGTGCATCTTACTGGTTTTTAAAATTATCACTTTTATACATGTTACATCATTTGAACACATATGTTACACATTTCTTTAGAACTTTTCCAAATATATACTTAATAACAAGGAATTAAAAAAACCAAACAAACCACACCACAGAAACTCACATTCAGGATAAACCCTTATCTTCTAAGAAAGAAAGAAAGCTCTACAATAGTTTTGATTTGCCAAAGGTCAGAAAAATCAGAATAGTGACAGGTATCTTGAAAAGCTGGAAACAATAATAACTGCTGCAAAATAAAACCTGTAGCATTCCCTCCTTCATTGATGCAGTCAAAAATATTTTTTTTTTCTGATGAGCAAGAAACCCAAAAATATAGAAAGCTGCATTACCTCTTCCAAAAACTAAATACCGACAATGCTTGGTAACGTTCGCGCCCAGTGTGTTGTGAGTTATGAGAGTAGCTGAAGAAAACTTACGCCTAGCACAGAACATACAAAGACTCTCTTAAAAGCACTACACACAGAGCTCACCATAATTTCAAGAGCTGAAACATTTTTTTCTCCCACTTCTCCTTATATTTTTCCACTGCCATGTATTCAGTTTCTTAGTATATTTGCCCAAGGTTCTCCAAGTCTTCTAAAAAGTCAAAAATAAACCAGAAGTATGAACACAGATTAGAACTACAAAACTAGGATAATGCAGAAAAAACCCTGAGAGACGCTGAAGAGAAAATCTAATGACTTTTTTTTTTTCCTTGCTAACTCTGCAAGACAATGTGTATAAGCTGTTGGGATGACTGAACATTGATAGCATACAGGGACAGGCAGAAAGTTGCTTGGGAAAGACAGGCAGGGTACTGGATAAAACCTTCCAAGTCAAAGGATCATCTCAATCCTCTGTACGTGAGTGAACAACTCTTTCCTGCAGCAGTCTCCTCTTCCTGTCTCTTTCCTTACACAGACGTTTAGATCTACTGAAGAGATGTGAAAACCTGAGATTAACTTCTTAAACACAGAAGCCTGCATCATGAATGACAGCCATTCCATATAACACCTCAAAAATTGTTAAGTCCTGCTTTCTCAGAAAAAATTGAAAAAAAAGTGCTGCACCATAAAGCATGCCTGCCTCTAGCATGTAGACAGCAACAAGCTTGCTTTGCCCTGCAAGGCAAGTAAAAGCCATACAATCATGTTTACGGCAGTACCGCACCCAGGCTCTGATGATACACCCTGCGCAGCACGACGTCAGACAGGGACCAGTCCACGACAGCGTAATCCTATGGCCTTATCCTGGCTCTGGAAGCAGGAAGGACAAGTCAGTATCAGTACGTGATAGATCACCCAGACATATTATCTACTTACGATGCACAGCAAAGAACAGAACTACTGAGCTAGAAACCAACAAGCAAACTACTCTCATGTCCATCATGTGATGGATATGACCAGTCACCAAAGCATAGAAGCATTCTGCTGCCATAGCCACGGCCTCCACACTCTTCCCTCTCCCTGGATGAAAAGGCAATATTCTCTGGATTTCTCCAAAACGCTGCTCTTCTTAAAAGGCTTTAAACTTTCTCAAAGGCACATGGATTCAAGCATGGGGCTGTCAGAGACCACAAACCACCAGCAGTCTTCTCTCCAGTCATCTCCAGAAGAATCTTTCATCTGAGAACCTGACCCAAAGGCTGACCTGGCATATACCAAATGGCATCAATTTACGCTCTCAGCACTGCTTATTATTCCCATTCCATTACTTCTGATACCCAGGACTCCACCCTCTTTCACACTGACAACAGTATTTTTTTGGTCTTTTTGTTTCCAATCCTGATGGTTTTTGCTTCTCCTTCTCACGACTAGGTCCAACTCCACCAATCCTGAAGGCATTGTATTCTTGTGTGTCCTAGAATTTGCAGTGGAAAAGGAAATCAGTCTGGAAATGAGGTTATTGCACATTTTCTCTCGCTCTCCTGTTGCTTACTAAGCTCTGCCATTCCTCCAGTTGAGCTGAACCCACACCCGCAATTTCAGCCTTTTTTCCTCCTACTTTTGACTCACTCCTCAAACCTTTTCTCTTGTATCCATTTCTTTCTCCACAATAGAATGCAAATATTTATTCCAAGACAAAGCCAGAAAACATAATAACCATTTCACATTCTCTCTTCCCACTCTCTTTCTCTTCCTTACAGCTCCCTTCTTCCTTGTACCATAGATACAAAACACATCTGTACCACTT
Organism: Tetrax tetrax; assembly: GCA_009806455.1. Lineage (NCBI taxonomy): Eukaryota > Metazoa > Chordata > Aves > Otidiformes > Otididae > Tetrax > Tetrax tetrax. The sequence goes on from WHYT01012839.1 coordinate 48,211, forward strand.
CGCTTGCCTCGCTCAAATCACCCCGTATCTCACATCTCCCTTCTCCTCTTGCTCTGATGGAACAATGGGACAGCCAATCAGTCTTTCCAATGCTTGGAAATCCACTTCTGACCCCTCGCTTCTCTAACTACGCTACTTCTCTCTATCCTTCTTTCACGTCTAAGCTCATTACAAACGTCTTTATAAAATTCTATCATTCTGTAAATTACATTTTAAATTTTACTTCAGCCTGAACTCCCTTCAGCTGTCCCTTGCACTACACTGAAACTATTTTCACTAAAATGTCTAAAAATCTTTTACTACTGCAATGTCAAAATAAGTTAATCACTTCCATCATAGCATCATAGAATCACAGAATGGTTTGGGTTGGAAGGGTCCTTCAAAGGTCATCTAGTCCAACTCCCCTGCAAGGAGCAGGGATATCCCTGACTAGATCAGGTTGCTCAGAGCCTCATCCAGCCTGGCCTTGAACATTTCCAGGGATGGGGCTTCCACCACCTCTCTGGGCAACCTGTTCCAGTGTTCTACAAATCTCAGAGTAAAAAATTTTTTCCTAGTATCTAATCTAAGTCTACCTCCCTAATTCTTGTGCATTTTTCAGAAAAATTAAATGCACTTCTCCTTTTGAAGCATTCATTCTCCTTTTCTGACTTCCATGACTCTACTCTCTCCTGCTCCCCTTCCTCCCTGTACCAACCTCTTCACAGGCCACTGGGAGGGTCCTTATTCCTCCTTTGTCTTCTAGTAGATCTTGAGCTATATCTTTTGTCCCTTCCCTTATGTCTGGGAATTTCATCCACAAACTCAGCTTCTAAGAAGACAGGTCTCAAGTAGAGTAGATTTATGTCTAAACAAAAAATCTCAGCCTATCTTTCTGACACCTCTTGTCACTAAATAGCTGTCAGCTTCAGCTCAATACAGCTAGAAGAGAATTTAGATCTCACCTCTCCCACCTTCTTTCTCCACCTCCTTTCTTGATTGCTGTGGACAGCATTATCATCTTGCCCATCATTCAGATATGAAATACTACGTCATCTTTGACAACATCTTCTCTCTTGATTTCTTCATTCAGGCTACATCTGTATCTAAACGATTCTTCCTCTCTCTTGCATCCTTAGGACAAAGTCTTCTCTAAACATCTTAAGAGCTAAAAGTTTGTTCAGGCCTTCATCTCACATTAATTACTAAAATTTTCTTCTTTTTCATCTTCACAAACATTATCCTGCTTTTTCACACTGTTCCAAAAGTTATTTCTTCTATATTGTCATACTGATCTACCATTATTCTCTCTGCATCCTTCTGTGCACAATCCTCCATTCCAACTCTAAACACTGGGAACGACTCATCTTTGCTTTCCAGGCTCCTTTGTCTTACCTACACTACACTGTCACTCCATTTGCTCACATTTCTAGTTGGCTCGTAATGTCAGTGTCCATTTACTAAGCTTTTCACAACTAGGCTGTATTTTCACTCAGGCCAACTTCCATATTTGAGTAAGAATACCTTCCAAGCTCTTGCAAAACCACTTCACTGCCCTCCAAACATCACCTTAAAGCTTTCGTTGCCACAGTTCTAATGAAAGCCACTTTAGGCTAGGCTGAAGTCTACCAGCTGTCACGTTGAGCAACTAAGTGCTTTGGCTTGTCGATATTAAAACTCCTGCTTTGTTATATATTAAAAAATTATCTGCAGCACAACAATTTCACAACACATGCATGCACACACCCTTCCTGCACTGGTACCCTGCACTAGTATCTAGTCTCTCATGGGTCTGCTAAGCATCAGGATCATGCAAATAATAATACTGCCTCCCTAATCGTGGCAGTAACATATGAATTACCCATATTCATCTAGATCATTGTCCTCTGACTGTCTCCATTATCAGCCCCAAACAAACAAGTTTTTGGCTCTGTCACTGGTTGTTGTGGTGGCATGGGTCCAACAAACTTTTCAGATTTAAATCATCAGTATCATGCTGTCTCAATGAAACACAACTAAGAGCAGTTCGAAAAATAACTGGATACCACTTGATAATCTACCTAATCTGGACAATCACAAGTGTCCAGTGCAAAGGCCACCTCAGGATAGAATACCTATGAGAGATTCGAGGATGAACACACATGATGATTTACATTTCTGTAAATCTCTACTTCCATTCTGACCATTTCAGCTCAGAAAAACGACAAGCTGAAGTCACCTCATTCTGCCACTGGAGACGACAAGTCCATCCTGGTTTGTCTTGGTGGAGGAGGCCCTTTTTATCCAACAAACGTGTCAACAACCATTACTTATATGACATTAGCAGTGTTCAATCCAAATATAACTTCAAATTCCCAGTCTCGGCCTGCCCACTATGTCTAGCCCCCTGCAGCAGGAAAAGGAAGAGAAGAATGACTGGACAAAAAACATCAAATACTTTTCAAAATATTTGAAAAAAAATATAAACAAAACAAACAAAGAAAAGAGCACAGCAAAGACCACCACAAAGAATCAAACCCCATGAACTGTTGCCCTTTGCCAGTCATTCTTACATCTTGATGTTACTTCATCAGTCACCCTTCTGTCTCTTCTGCTGAACACCTGCTCCAAGGGAACGGAAAGGGAAGCAAGCCTAAACCCGCTGTGTGCAGCTCTGTCACAATACAACTGCTTCCGTTTTACAGATGATTCAGAAGGGGCCTGGGGAGTAAGTGAAACTGCACTAGACGTACATTAGTACCAGCAGTTGTGCAGAATCTAGAACTTTTGTCTTCCAGTTCTTTGCTACTTCTGACTGATGCTCTTTCTGGTCTGGGAAAATTCCACTTGTTTTTTTTGCCGAACACCACATCTTTTACAAATACGTGCACACAGAAACCAAAAAACAGCAAGAACAAATAATTCTCAATTCTAATGGCTGTCAAGAAAATAGATAAATAGGAAGATGTGTTGGGCTTAAGGGCTGTATTATTAATACGACTTAGTGAATTATGAAAGGAAATTGCTGAATAATAAACACAACAGTTCAGAAGTAAGGAAGACATTTCTATTTCTATTGAATACAAGACCAAGAGCAATCAAAAAGTCTACCTCTTCAGCAACATCAGTGGCTTTCAAGTATAACTTTTAATAAGCCATGCAAGTAGTTATGACAAAACCACTCCCTTAAAATCATCAACATTCAACCATAGAAAGGGACATAAAGAAAAAGAGAGAAGTGATGCACGCAATAGTTGGTTTTCCTCTGCCTCACATCGGTTCTAAGCAACTGTGCTGGATTCCATCTCCAATCTGTATCAGCTTAGACAGCTGCACAGCACTACAGTAAAAAACTGGATCATTCTACCATCAAAGACCTCTTGTTACAGGGGTGCTGAAAGACCTCTGTCAAACATCCTTACTGCATCACGACAGCATTTGTCACAGGTTTTTTGGTATACAAATTTCACAAAGACACTAGCTTCACCTGGTATCTTGCACCATTAACTCCTGAACGAGCTTTTTCAAGGAAAGCTAAAGAACTTCTGCACCAAGTTGAACTTGGAAGACAGAGTTCAACCTATCAAATCCATGCCCATATAAACTGAAAATCTTTCTTGCTAGTTATTCCAAAATCACGCTTAACAACAAGTTGTCATGGCAGTCTTATAACCTTATGGTGGAGTTAACTCTTCAAGAAATACATCGATACAATGTTTTTACTGAAGGTGATCTTTAATAATGCATGCAGTGTTATAAATCTAAACTTTCACTGGGAGTACCAAGAACTTATGCCTTCTGCCTACAGGACTCCTGTGATCCACAACTTAAACAAAATATTATTTGAAACATGTTTTCTATAGGATTTTCCACTGCTTCCATCTCATATTCCTCAGCCTTGGTCGAATGGCTAACACTTTTTGCTTCAAAGGTAAACTGGAACCTGATAACATCCTAATTTTTAATTAACTAGGAACACAAGGCCCATTTCAAGGAAATTACTCCATTTCACAGTGGAAATGATTCAACTCCTGTGTAGTGGTTTTTTTTAATACGTGGAAACCTACATTTCATCTGTAAACTATTAACCACATACAGAGGCAGTTCAACAAGAAAACACACATGTTTTTATATCTCAATCAAAATGAGATACAAGAAGTCATTTCACTTTCTGTGGTGACAACAGGGCTTGGGGTGCACTCTAGTAAGCACATAATTTCCCTCTTTCTCAAGTCCAGTTATAAACTACAATAAGTAGAAGGAATGTCAGAGACAGATCTTCAGCGACAGTGCTGTCAGTAGACAGAAAATCACATGCAGTTTCCCATCAGCGTTCAAAAGAGGTACCTTAAACTACAGGAGAACTAATCTCTTCAGAATAACTGTTGCATACATACTGGGAGAAATATCACCTGAACTCCACCAAGGTACATGCCACCTAATAAAACCAGAATTTTTAAAGAAGTCGTTTACAGAACAACGTACATATTTAAAAACATCAAAATCCTGATTCAAAACATAGAATGTCTGATCAGAGAGCCTCACCATTACTCCGCTCTTTTTATCCAACGTGTGGGTTGATGAACTAAAGGACAGGTTTCAGAAAATAACTATGTAACTATGAGGATAAACTACAGTTCTGACTAAATTTCTGGGCACTATCATATATAATGTTTCATTCTTTCTCTGTCATCATTCCTTGAGACACATTAAATGAGGTGACAGCCACAACTAGGAGCCACGCCACCCCCCTGCAGAAGCTGTCCATGGGAGAAAAAAAAAATAAATAAAAATGCAGTCAGATATCAGATACTAAACTGATCAGGCATTTGAATACCAGAATGCACACCAGAATTCAATCCCACTGTAATTTCTCATCCTAAAGAAAATCCCCATGGGGACCTTTGCTTACTATTCTTATTCCCGGCATGAAGATAAGAACAGTAAGAAAAAGTCTCTCTTGACAACAGCCACAGTTTTGTACCTTGCCAATTTTCAGTACTTTCACTCATCAAGCTCTACCTGAAAATTTTATCTGTTTAAGAACAGGTATCTCTGGAAGACCTTATTGGCTTACATGGAAGAGAAAGAAAATTATCCAACATTCACGCCTCTCTTGCCCACTGCAAAACCAAAACCAAAACCAACTGCAAATTACCAACTAAGACGGTCTAAATTCAATAACCTCATCTCTTTCTTCTAGGATATGTGTTTAAAACTTCGTTACAATTTTCTTTCCCTCTCAGCCCTTTCCAACATTCCCTGCTACCACAAAAAGGTGAAAGATGAAGGCAGCGAAGAAAAACAAGAATGTTTTGTTCTGAAGTTTTTGTTTGATATGTTTTTAAAGGAGACAAACAGCACCATTGGCAAAACACTAGTAAACAACAACAACAAAAAAATTTAAAACCCCAACTCCAATCCCCATGCTTACATTAACCAGCTGTTTTTGTCGTCTTCTTCCACAATCGTCTCAATTTTAGTTCTCTTCCTCTCGCTGCTCATAAAGTAGAATGTTGTATGCTATATGCTATGTTTCCTACAGAAGTGTTCCCTACCATCTACCAACCTCCTTAGTATTTTATTTTTCCATGAACATTATCAAGATACTTTTCTGAAGAATAAAAAAATACTGAAAGTAAAACTAATCAGTCTTCCTTTAATTTTGTACTGGTGTTGCCAAAGGATTTACCAGAAAGCTTTCCATCAGATACTTATACAGGAGTTCAAAATAGGAAAAATACGTTGTAAATAATAATCCAGTAGATTTAAAACTCCAGTTTGCGTGTGTAATCACCAATTAAATGGCCAAATTTCAGGCTGCACAATAAGGATAGAGAATATCGCATTTTAACGCAACATCAGAAAAACAGAATAGAATTTTTTATGTAACACCCTTAACACTAAACAATAACAAGTCAGTATGGTTAGTGAAAAGATTATCTAAGACAAAACACGCACATCATCAGATTGAAACCTCAATAATACAAACCCACTGAACTGAGAAACTGAAGTTGACTATGACACCAAGTACCCAGATATAAATCTAAATCTCATAGGTCATATTTAACCCTGCTGTAGTTCATGAAGACACACAGGATATCTTTTGCTCCTTTACAGCCTCTACCTACCTAGAAATACTCCCAGCACTTAAAGCTTGCACATTTGTCAAACCAATTATTAATAATGAGTTCCGTATGCAAGACAACAAAATTCACATTCTTCTATCATTTTCTTAAATGTTGTATGAAGTAAAACATATGCCTCCAAAATTAATCTGAAATCACAAAACATATGCCTCCAAAATTAATCTAAAATCACGTACAGGTTATGACTGATAATAAAAGATCACTGTAACTATCTCAGGTATATAGTTACTGTGACTTTTTACAGGACACAAATTGTCAAATAAACATAGACTCCTTTTATTATGCTATCTACAAGAAAATCTTCAAGTCTTCAAATATACCATTCAACTTTTTAAAATTCAATATAAACTCTAAATGCTGCTCCAATTCTGATAACCTCTCGTTTAGCTAAGCCGGTTGGTTGGTAGTGATTTGTCAGGTAAGTTACACAATACCGTTTCTGCTTCCTGATTAGATAAGCAGATAAGTTTTTTTTTCTGGCACAAACATTTATGCACAAAATTTTTCATTTTCTGTGAACACTTGCAACTTTGTAATCCCCACTCCCCTGATTTTACATGCCAGTAGAAGTCCACCACAGATATATTGCATTTGCTAAAGGAAAACTAAGTATTAGTATGCAAAAAGCAATTCCATCTACAAAACTGAACAAACATTCAGGAAATTTCTCTCCCTCTGTGCAGCCTACATACACACTGTAAAATAAAGGAAAGCAGTGAGCAATATTTCTATGTCTTTACGTCTGCCCTACAGATGAGGTACAGGGGGCATATGGCCTTGGTGCATCTCACTTTACAGAAATGAGCAGCACAGCCAGACCGCGACCCCTTTGTCCAGGGATGTGCTAAGAAGTATCAACCACTTTGGCAGGCAGAGATTTGGCAGTGTTTCTTCCCACTATCACCAGGGAATGTTGCCTCCCAGGTCCCTGTCTGGGTCAACAGGAGGAGGAGGAGCAGTTTATCACTCTAAACAAATGTAGTACACAACCAGAAAGGAGGCAGCAGCGCGGGGATGAAGCTAGCTAGAAGCACTTTTTCATATCTGGCATCATTTTTGTCTACAAAACCAAAGTAAACCACCTTGTCGTGGTCTGGAAGAGGCCTCCGTCTTCACACTCCTTCCTCCCACCATCTTCTTCACACACAGTTTCACCAGTCTAAAAAGGCTCCTTGCTTAACTGCTTACAATGGAATGGCCGCGTAAATCTGGTTGTATCGACTAAAGTTGACAAAACGCAAACATTACAAGAAGTAAATGCGTCGAGATCAGATTTTACACTTTTTTGAACAGGACAGTAATTTTTGATACTTAAAGTCCTATCCACCCATCATCCCACAGTAACCACATACACGTAAAGTCCGACTTTTCTAAGACACCGCTTACAATCTCCTGGCATCACAAATGCCATATGGAGGCCTCCTCAAATACATAAGATTGCAAAGAAAAATTAGTTGGGTTTGGTATTAAAACCTACCATGACCACAACCCTTGTTTATGAACAAAGCAAACAAAAAAAGTCAACACATCACATGACAGATGTGTGCAAGATCAGAATAAACACACCAGCGTTTCTACAAGTACGTGAGCAATGTTTTCTGCAGACCCATCTAGCTCTTCAAATTTTTCCCCACCTTTATCAATAAGGATAGGGAGGTTCAAGGAAGATCTACAGTCGGTGTTCAGACACCCATTATCAGATGGGTGTGATGAAAACACCTGTATTAACAGACTGCTTAAGTGAATACAGTAGAAAAATTTCAACAGATTCTAATTTACTAAAACTTTGTGAAAGTTCTTTCCAAGTTGTCCAAAGCAAGTTACTACTTGGAAGCAATAAAATTCCTAAAGCCTTTTATTTTCTAAATATAACAGTCAGTTTTGTTTTTTTAAACTGTCTTACAGTGTAAGTACTGTAAAAGCTATTAAGTGCTTCACACCTGTCACTATCATAATGCCAGCAATGACACTATGCCTTGTTTGGAATTAGTTTTTCTGTATAGTCAGTTTAAACAGAGGTTCTTTGATGGAGTCTCTAATCCCCACCCCCAGCTAAACAATGAAAGACTAGAGGTGATAATCTAAACTGAATCATTCTAGGAAACAATTTGCATATTAGGTATGACTAAGGAGTAGGGATGCGCTTCAATCTTTATGTCTCAAGTAATCTTATAATAATAATTTGCATTTAAGGACTTCTAGGTGCAAAATGTTTAATCTCAACAAACTAAGCTCCTCATGAAGGCGAAGCTTCAGTAGCAAGATTTTTGTTCAATTACTTTTGAAACAAACGTATGCTCGACATTACCGATAGACATACAAACTGTTTGAGCCTTGAACCTTTAACCTACAAATATACTACATGAAAATCCCAGTTCTGCCTCTATCTTATTTTTGGGCTGGCAAAATACAGAGGTTCAGGCAAGTAAGAATCCAGACAGGAACACAATCAAGCTTGGCATCTCTATAAAGGTCTTTCAAAAGGGAAGTTTTTATGGTATTTTAAATAATTGTATTTAATGTGTACTCCATGCAGATTTACAGTTTATCACCCAAATCTACGTTACTGATCAATTAATTGTTTTTTTCAAGAGCATGTTTAGAAAACGTAAGATTCCTTTAAGCTGCCAAGATGCTCAAAATTAAACACACGTGTAATGACAATTATAATATAATGAGAAACGTAACATAATCGCAGCATATCTATTATGACATTACATATAATAGTGGGATTTCTCTCAGCACCAGTAAGTCACACCAAAGTTTCACTATGATGGCATCGTCTGCTATGAACTGATTTCACAAGAAATATTTCTCATGACAGAAAGGTTGTATATGTATACTGCTTTCTTAACAGAACAGCAACAAACAGAAAGCTACACGAAAGTATGTCCCAAACCATTTCACTAGTTGCATGAGGTGTTACCCCAGCATGATGTTAACGACACACGTCACAAACAAAATGTGTCAATGTGATTTGCCTATGCTCACCATTAAAGTTTCTCCTCTTGCAACTGACAGAACTGCGCTAGGTATGGCGTACTAGCAAATACCATTAGCCTGGAATTTGCCTGTTCATACTTACGGTACCAGAAAACCTTATGACCCAAACGACCTATTATATTTGGTTTTGCATAATATGCATGGCTTAGCCTAACATAAGATAATATTAGATGTTGGCCGCTCCGTTGACTGTAAGTCATGCTCAGCTGTGAGAATGAAAGAATAAAATGCAACTTGAGCTGAAGTGAACAAACTCAAAGATCGTAACAGACTATTTCCCTATGCGAGTGAAAATTTTTTTCACTGCAGTCACCAGTGATAATATAACGTTTAAAGTTGATGTATGGTTTTACGTGCTCATCTTGACGCAGAAGCAAGTGAAACGTTGCACCAAGGGACAAGATCCTTAAAAAAATCCAATATGGCCACTGACATGTAGTTGTCTTTTGACTTAAAATTGCCTTATCTTTTACCATGTCTGTCAGTCACATGCATACACCTGTTATACTTGCACTTCAAAAGAAGTTGACACAGTGACAGTCATCTGCGTGTAGCCAACCCTGAAACATTCTTCGTGTCAGAGAGATCCACGTGCTATTAGACTACCCTGTCAAGGCCAAATCACAGTCATCCACAGCCACCAAGAGACAGACAAGCAGAGAGGTGTGCCAGCACTATCCACTTACCTTCTTTATTAAGCCTCATAACCTCCCTGCTTTTCCCACTCTCCTTTCCAGTCTCTTCTAGATCTACACCTGCAGAAGAGAAGCAGAGTCAGGAAGCGCCGAGGGCCCAGAGGTGTGCATTTATTGTCTGGCGGGGGGAGGAGGAGAGGTGAGGAGGTGAGC
>WHYT01012839.1:58502-73032 GCA_009806455.1 Tetrax tetrax
CGCGCCGCGCCGCGCCGCACCGCACCGAGCGCTGCCCCTCCGCGCCCCCGCGCAGCGCCGCCGCCCGGCCCGGCCCGGCCCGGCCCGGCGGAGCCGCCGCCGCGCGGAGCGGAGCGGGGCCAGCGGCCGAAGAGCCCGGCCGGGAAGGCAGCCGCTGGCGTTGCGCGCCCCGGGGCTGCGCGCCCCGCGTCTCGCAGCGCCCCGCAGTAAGTCCCTGGGACGCGCTTTCGGTAATTGCGGCGCGGCCCCCGCGCCCCGGCGCGGCCCGAAACGCCGCCGGATTGCGCTGTCGGGGCTCCCCCTCCCCCCGACTGCTTCCAGCTGCGCTCCTGTGGATCACCTATAACCACAACCACAGCCATTTTGTTGTCCAAATACTCCCCAATCTGTGTTTGAGTACAGGCCTCGTCTGGTGGCAAATGTTTTTTTTTCTTGTTTTGGTGTTTCAGGCTACAGTACAGCACCTTGGTGAACTCACACGCTCCGCTCCTCTCAAATAATACCGAGGTTTTTAGCTCCCTATACATAAGGTATGGGATGTACATGCTTTTCATTTAATTTTAGGACTGTGTCATTTTTGTTTATTCCTCCATTGGGGTAAGAATAGAACATAACACTACTGTGAACATTTTTGTACTCAATATATGTAATTTAGGTAAGGAGTTTCAGCATACGCCTGTTGCTCCAGCTCACACCTATTAACCAAACATAAACACCAGTGGTGAAGGATTTGGATTCATTTAAGCAGCCTCACTGACTCCACATGCAGCATCTTTCACACAACAGGGCAGCCCCAGCAGGAGTGCTGACCACTGAAGTTTACGGTTCCACAGACACCTCTTGGTGTGGTGGTGTGGGCTTTACGTGGTCCGTTCCCTGTCCTGTGTCTTCCCAGCCACTTGCTTAAGACCCTGTGTCACCATTCATCTTTTGCTGGTTCGAACTGTTGAGGGACAAGGCTGAAGCCGAGCATGGAATTAATCTAAACTCAAGAAAGAATAATAGCATTTAGGGCCTGCTCAAGGGTTGGAGCAGTGGCCAGAGGGGCAGGACAGGAGTTGTTGAAGTCAACACTGCTGCCTGTGAAAAGGTACATGGTACTACAGCCCACAATGGATTTAAGCAAATTTGTTACAATTTCCTTAAGATTAGGCTCTTTGCAGTGCTAAAATGGATAAACATTTGGGACAAAGGACACCCTTTGCCTCATATACACTATCAATAGATACCGCATTAAATACAGACAACATTCACTCTCTACCTCTTCCAAAAAGTAGCTGGAATACACAAGTCCCATCCTTAATACCTGGAGGCAAGCCTAAAAGCTTTCATACTGTATGGCCTGGCCAGAGCACCTCCAGTCATGTAACAGTAGCTATAAGAAACTACAGGAACACAATTAAAACAATCAAAGAAGCAGAAAGCTCCCCAAAGTATTCCTCAAAAGAGAACCAGTCTTATTAGCAACCAATGTGAAGCAGCCATAAGACGTGTGACCTTATATATATAACACATGGAATTTCTGGAAGCAGGAAGAGTAGTTGTGGTATAATACAAAGCCCTGCAAGACCTATTCTGAAATGTTAAGTACAGTTCTAGCCACTAGTTTAAATTAATCTTGCTACAAAAATGTGTAGAAAGGGTTATCAGAATGATCAGAGGAATTAAGCATTTATCATATGAGAAGAGCTTGATTTAGTCTAGCAAAATTCAGCTGGGAATTGATGTGATTGACGTTTTTAATAATAAGTCTAATCATCAATGAGGAAGAAAGAATAAAAAATAGACATAAACTGCTTATGTTGCGGTTGAAAACCCTGCTCACTAGACATAAAACTCTTCAGTCAGGAATAGCAAGGTGGCACTCCTTAGGAGGAGGATAAATGACATGAAGTTAATAGTCAACCATGTTTGGCATTTGTGCTCAAATTCACTGTAAGGCAGTTGAGCAAAACTCTTGACAGCGGCCAAATAATCTCATAATTAAATAAGTTACACTGCAGAGCTTATACTTATAAATAACTTAGAACTAACACTTCTGTGATTACCCAAGACATGTATCTGCAGAGAAGATACAAAAGAAAGATGTGAACACACAGGAAATTCCCATCAATGTCAACTAATGTAAGATTTCACGGAAGTATGTATGGCCAAGCACCTAACAAATATTAAACACTGCCACAGGATACACAAGCAATAAAGCAATTCCTAACCACACAGCTGAGAAAAAAGGGGAGGGAGAAACTATTTAATACAAGCTGACACAAACCAAGCAAAAAAAAAACTGAAGAAACTTTCCAACTTTAACACATGGCACTAATCTACATGCTGCTTACCATGACACACTGCAGAACTACAGTCCAGGCTCTAACAGAAACAGACCATATGAAGGAAAATTAGCATGAAATCAAAGATGCAAGATGTACCAATTCTTACCTAAAAAGAAACAATCCAATGACTTACAGATTTGAGGGAAATCTTTCCAAAGCCCTCCCAAATTAATTCTTCCTCCTCCCTACCAGATATATTCAAGAACAACATTATCATTAAACAAATGGTTCCACAATCATTAGAACAGACAGACCCAACTGTCCAATGAGCAGCATCTTTTGTTTGAAAAGTGCAGGTTCTGCTTTGATTATGTCTATGCTACCTCTATGATCTGCACCAAGGAATGAATCCCATCCCTGAGCAAACTGTAGATCAGTTTGTCTCCATTGGCTTGTAGGGTGCAAGTCCTGAAGGTGCAGAAAAGTAGCCTCCATTCTATGCCAGGGCTCCTCCCCAAGAGCACTACTTACTTCACTCCAGCTTGGAGCCAAATCAAACTGGTGTATGTAGCATGGGCAACTGTGCGTTATGCTCTAGAGCCCTATAGCAAAATAGGAAGAGAGCCGATCTGTCGTGATAGAAGTCTGTCCCATTTTTGGGAATATATGTAGTTCTCTCTTGCAAATAGGAAGTCAGGCTGGGGCTTTACCATAGCAAGGGCATTCAGATGGTTCCTTCTTCCCTTTTCCTGGCATCTTCTTTCACAATATTCGTATAAAGACAATTCTGTTTAAGACTTTTACTCCTTTTTCAAATTTGTTTGTATGAATCAATGGATACAAAAGTTATGGGTGGAGAGGAAAAAAAGGGAGGGAGAAGCACAAACGTGATCACAGAAAAATTATTTCCATAGGAAAAGAGTAAAAAAACTGCACATGAAAGTGCAGATTAAACATCCTCTGTTTCTTTTCCACCTGGTCACCAATAGAGAAATGTAATTCTATCACCTTGAACAAGTCACCCTGCCACAGGAAAATAATTAAGTCAGTCAGGAAAGGTACTTCTTTCCCTCCTCGGTCCCTGTGGATCTTGTTTTATTTCAACTGCCAAGTAGAGGCTTCCTTTTACTACATGGTTTTTCAGAATTTAGTATAATGCAGCCTTGATGTTGGTTGTAGCTTCTAAATACTACAGGGATCCAATCATAACATGGAATTAAAAAAGTAAACTATAAGCAAATTAAGGCCTTTAATTAATAAGCAGCAAAATACAGATGAAACCCTAAATCTAATCTTTTTAATCCATGTATCACTGGTCTTTTAATAAGATGATCTTCAAATGCAAGCTTTCCACTAAGTAAGCAGGAGATAAAAATTGTGTGTTCCTATATCTCCTTACTAGAATTATAGTTAAAGACTTGGGCTTTATAAAAGCACAGGAAAAGTTATGACATTTAGAAGAGATCCAAAGCTGTGTTATCAATCTTTGGCTTACGAGGAGATCAATCCAACATTTATATAATTTTCAGGATCTAAATGTTAAGAGAGAATGAACTAAAACAGCAGTTCTCCCATGTGGCTATCAGGAATCAGGAACATCATATGTAGTTACTATGTACAAATAAATAATGACAGATTCCATTTCAACTCCACTGTCACTGACAAAATATCATGAGTTTGCTGAAGATGCATGTGTAGTCACAACAACAATAACAAAAATTTGTGACCCTCTGCTTTAAATCATGCATACCTGGCAATATGTGCACCAGATGGCTTTAAACTGGCTACAGAAGTATTACAAAAAAACAGCTGTGTAAGGCTTCAGTATCACAACAAGATTATAAACATATGATGTTCTTGTGACAAAGTCATTACGATTTAAGCAGTTTGAAAAGAGATTCATTAGTACTTCTCAGGATCCTATTTTGCAATGGATTTACCACAATAGTGTTTTTTATCTTATATAGCAGAAATTATTACATAGTAGACAGTTTTATGAGCTCAGGTAGCTACTTTGGTGAGAATGGAACAGTAAATTAATCACAAGAGTTTCTTAAAGATAGTCAGTGATGGAGTTTGCGTAAGAAAAGCACCAGGAAACTAGCTGGCTATCAGTCACAGAAATACAGAAACTTCAGTCCTCCTCTAGGATTTTGAGAAGTGTAAAACTTATTTGTATGTTGACTTGGGTGCAAATGATTTTTATAGTGGATTTTTACACTCTTGCTAATTTTAACCTGTACATTATCTATCTGTAGTCTCTCTTTCCACAGTGGATAAACAAAGTTTCTATTTAATACTATAGCTGCAGATCAGGTGAAAAGATACCAGAGAAGTTTCTGTTGAGAAGGTCCAAAACCCACCAGATAGAGAGTCCTGCCTTTCTCTGTCAAAACTGATTCTGAAACTTTTTTTTTTAACACAGCGTAGCATCCTAGTCTGCTATGTGATAATTAGAGTAGCTAAATTCATTAAACAAAACTGATGTTTAAAAAGTCCTATATCTAGGTTTCTGCAAAAAGATGCATACAGGATGGCCATTAAAACAACTCAGCACTTAGCAAGCCAAGTGTATGAGCCAGTTTCCCTAGAGCCACTCTGTCCAGAAGTTCAATCCCTGTGCTATTTGTGATCTCTTTGTAATTTCAGAAGGTGTCTCAAACACTATGTGAGTGCCATCACAGAAGACTTGAGCCAGAAAAGTGTATTAAATAGACACTTGTAGCAGAAAAATCTATTCTAATGTCCTCTGAAATAGCACAAGAAAAAAAAATCTAAATCAAGCTTGTGGTTCCATCTTAGGCAAAGAAGCCAGCACTTAAAAAAGAAAGTCAGAAAAATGGAGAACTGAAACAGAAATTCTGAGATACTCTTGTATCTCAACTAAAACATATTTCTCAAACAAGTGTTGCAAATTGCTTCACCCAAAACAAAAACTAAAACACTACAGCAGTGCTAATCAGATGAAACAGTAAATCTCAAGAGAGCTGTACTGCACAGATCTATGGACAGTAAGATAACTTATTGCCATGAACTCTAGAAAGTTTAAAGAAAAAATGATACCAAAAAAAGGCCATGAACTAGAGGTAGAAATCAACAGTTATTACACATTTCAAACTCAAGAGAGTTATGCAAGCACTGACAAAAAAGAAATTGCACATCCTTTGGTTCCAGTGTCTAAAAGCTTGTTCTAAATAATTTTGCTGAAGTATTGGTTGTAGTCTAAATGCATTAACATAGCACTGTACTGCAGCTAATTTATCCTGCTTTTCAAAAGGATAATTTATCTTATCTGCTATATTACCAAAGTTGGAGTATTTCTGATACCAAAGCTAGTAATGTTAACTATCAGTGTATCATAGCTTTGTACAGCACAGACATGCATCTTCACTCATGGGGAATTACCAAGTGCTTGTAAGAAGCAAAGCAGGTTCATTTTTTTCTGCAACAGTTTCAGGTTTCAGCCAGGAGTCTCTGAGAGTTCAGTTCATACCCATCTTCCTTTCCAGCATTTTCTTTCCCTCAAGAACATTCCCCATGTCCCAGCCTCCACCAAACACCTGAGCATCCAGTCTCAGCACTATGGTACAACCTGTATGAAACATTGAGCTCAAACTCCCTTCTTAAAACACGCTACCCAAGGTCCCTGGTCTTACACTTTGTCATGTGGACTTGTCAAGAAACTGAGGATTACACTGGATCTGGGGAGTGCATTCACTGCAGAAGACTGAGAGGTTGATTCTTAACAGTGTGGCTATTTGGACATAGGAGACACAAATGACAGGTCAAAGAGTACTTCACAGGTTAAAATTCAATTTCCCTGTATTGACAGGTACACAGGAAAGATCACAAGGGAGTTGTTTTACATCACTGTCGGTGCATATTTTGTACTGCTTCTTAAAATTGTTAAGTGTATCTATCACTGGTGCAGCAAATCACTTGTATTTTACTTCTTAAATAGACATCTATTTTGTTTTATTTGAAACAGTTTCTTGGTAAATAACAGCAACAATAATTTTTTTGAAGGCCACATCCAGAACCTGGAGGAAGGGTCTTAACCATCAAGTTGGAACAGAAAAGAAGAAACTTATAGGAACTCCCTGCGTTTTTTAAAGATACGTCAAAGTTCTTTAGATTTGGAGTTACAAAAACACTTGGGGATGGAGAAAGTTACCTCACCTCAGTATTAAGTCCGCATTCAAACATCATCCTACATTCCTAAGCTTTTCTCTCTCAGAATGCCCACGTGAATAACGAAAACCACGGAACATTAGTCCCCAAAGATCTTCACACATTTCTCATAAGGTAGGCATAGAAACATACATTCATTAAAAATTAAGTTTGCCCTGCTGAATAATGTATATTATAACTTTCCATTCACCAGCCACGTTTGCGTGTGTTGTTGGCAGCACACAACAGCAACTCACCGTGTCTCCCTCCCTGCATCGTAATAAATTTTCTTCTGTTCCCTCTCTATGTAGATGCTGGTTTTCTCCTGTTTGTATTCCTCTTTCTCCAAAACACTTCTCTTTTCTGAATTTTGTTCCCTCTTTTATGTCACTTTTACTATAACATGACAGGGTGGGTTTTCATCTCCCACTAGGCCTCTCCACTGAAGCACCACCGTGGGGCCTGTTTTTCACTCCCAACCTCTCCATCACTGCTCTCCCACTTGGGCCCACCTGCCTCAGCAACATTACCATGTCTTTTAATATGCCCTGCCTTGCTTTTTATCCCCTGCTTTGCAGTTAGGAGCCTCTCCTCTCTTCTGCCTCCCTCAGTGGAGGACAGGTCTTCCCCCAAAGTCTTTCCCAGCCCTGAGTCATCTCTCCACCCACCAGCAAGCTGCCTCTCTCCTCAGAAACCTGTTTGGAGTTGCCCTCTTCTCTCTAAATACTTCCTCACCTGCTTGGGAGAGGCCCCCTTTCCTTCTCCCCTCCCTTCAGCAGCCAGCTTTCCTCTGCCTCTGCCTGGGAAGCCAGCAATCCTTCCCAGCCTTGCCCTGGCCCTGGCCCGAGGCCCCTTTCCCTCAGTGCAGGTGCCTGCCCCCACTCCCACCATTTTCCACAAGTGCTGGCGCACAGGCTGTCCCCCTCTCCCAGCAGCTCGCTCATCCCCAGTAAATGTAAATGGGGACTCCTCCATGGCAGGGCCAGGCAGCGTGCCTGAGTGGGCTGAGGAGAGGCACCCCAAGGGCTGCCAGAACAGCAAAATAAAGATTTCAGCCTGGGAAGGCTGTCCCTCAGCATTTGGGAGACACTCCAGTTTTACTTCAGCCTGGTTCTGAAAGTTTGGGACTGTCCAGACAAGAGGTTTGTGTGAGGATCAAACTGCGATGCCTTCGGTGGAGGTTGTGTTTGCGCCCTGAATCAGTCAATAGCAGGGAGGGCCCAGCCTGCTCGCATGGCTCCCCAAGCCCTCACTGCTTCCAGAAGCTAGCTCCAATCACACCTTCCTTGAGGTTCTGAAATGTTTTGACAGTTGTTATGGTATGTCCTATTTCCAGCTTGTACAGGAAGCAGACATGTTGAAATCACAGAAGAAAGCAAGCCTGTTCGTCTTGTATTTCTGGCTGAGGCTGGAAGTGGAGTGCAAGAAATCAATTGTGCCTCATCTATTGTACAGGGAAGTCTCTTGTAGCTCCTTGCATCAATGTGCTAACTTTGTAAGGATATTTGCCCTGATAAGATTCCCATCCCAACCTGGAAGAATCAAAGATACTATCTTCTTGATAAGCACTGCAAATTCTGTACTCAATCTGAATGGATCCTAAAGGCCTTAGCAGGAATTTGGGCATAGTGAGTGATGTGCTTGACAACTAAAGGCACTGAAGTAAAAAATATGTTTTATATTTAAGTGTTGGCTTACATGCAATGAGAGATTGTTTCACAGACACTTCAATACTATCATCCTTAAAAACATCTCACAGGCCTGTTACCAAACTCTTTGTGGAAATTTTACAAAGGTGATACGGCTTCAGAGATCAGATATGAACGGACATCAGTTCGAGTCTCACAGATCTAATGAATTTTTGAATTAAGTCTTCCTCTTAATAATATAAATAGGTCATCCTTTGAGTGGTCTGTTTATTGGAAAACTATGGTTTGATGAGTGTTCCTAAGGCACTATTTCCTTCAAGCAGACAGATTAGCACACAGTACTAATGATACTAATGATACTCTGGGGTTAAATGCAAAAGCATAGCTAGTCAAGAAGACAAAATAAAAATTGAGACATTATTAAAAATATCCAATGTTGCCTATGAGAAGTGCACACTTCTGAAATGCATAGGAGCTAACATTGTAACTTTCCAGGTTCAAATTAAGGAAATCCTTGTATGTCTGTGGCCATCAAACATTTTAACTAATAACCTGAACTGATGCAGCTCTGTGCGTTGAATCAGGTCTTGTTTTGTAGATACTCAGCATGTGACATCTGGTATATGCAAAAGTTACAAGACTGATGAAAACTGAACAATACTGTCTTAGGAAAAAAAAACCAACTAAAATAATAATAAAATTATAATTAAGTATCTGAAGTTCAACTTCAGATACCTTTTTGTTTGATAGGAGATTATAGCCAGAACTGGCTGTTGTTTTCCAAATCTTTAAATTAACAGATTAAGAAAAAGCTTTTCCTTTAAGAGACAGTGGGCATCTATGGATTCCCTCTGTCTATGTTAAATTTTGCTCAATAATAATAATAATAGATAAATTAAAATATTCAAATTCAACCAGTTACTAAGCACAAACTCCTCTTCTTCCTTATGTGGAATTGAAGCCTTATTCTGCATGTACTAAATCTGAGCTCTTTTGTTTTTACTTGCATTCATATTTATGTTCAAGGACTCTAATAATCTGATAATACAATGCCTAGTTTTCCTTCCGCATTAAGAACATTTTTTTTTCTCTTGGCATTTCAACTACTAGTGACTTCAAAATGCTATTACAATTGTAGCCTGTGATATAGGAAGGCTACTGACATTAGAAGGCTTCATGTATAGTGAGCTGAAAAATCTTGCAGAAGATTATCTATCTGAGCATATTTTGACTGTTCTCTACGGCAAGAGGTGTCTCCTGTTTACAAGAACAGTGGAGACTTTTTTTTTCTGTGCCCTCATGCATCATCGTAATTAGCACAATTGATACAACTCATTCAAATCTATTAGTAGCATAAGCAGTGGCATTTTATTGAATTATGTATTCATATCACAGTAGAGTTGGGCACTTCTAAATATTTCTAAAGTTGTTCTTAATGAATGGGGCAAACCCTATGTCATATTGTTACAAACAAACACAGTTAGAGGCTGCATGTAAACAGTGCAGGTTTCGGCGGTAAAAAGACCTAACAAGAGTCCCTTGATAAAAAAACCCCAACTTTTAATAGCAGTACAATATGTATTTCTTGAAATGGAGAGATGAGTTCACATTGGAGGGGTTAGAAATGGTCATGTTTGGAGAACTTTCAGGTGCACGGAGCCACAAGCATGTGTCTTCTGAATTTGTAGAGGGAAAACATGAAGGACATCTGTAGGTCCTGAAAGTGCTCATATGTGGGTGACTTCCTCAATTTTTTCAGGGTTTAATATTTTTTTCCAATTTTTACATCAGCTGACAAAACACCCTCAGTCTGTTTTTGTCAATCTGTTCTGTTCAGTTCTCACACTACATTTGTGGAGTAAAAGACTAAGAGCGTGCTGTGTCAGCCATGGGATTATTGGTCCTAGATTTTGCAAAATTTCCCATACACACTTTTAAAACAACAGCAGATAATTATGAGAGTTGGCAGATAGCACAAACATAATTGTTTCCAGCAGTTACAATAGATGTTTTAAAAATATTTCCTTATTCAAACCTTTAGTTAGTTCAGTGCTGCTGAAATACAATCCTTTCTATTGTCTCCTGCCCTCAGTGTATTCTCTGGGTACAGCAACCAGCAGGACCCCCCTCTTTCTCTCTCCTTCTTGCTCTTCACCTGCCTTTCTCACCTTTTAGATCGCTACTCCAGGTAGTTTCTTGGGCTGCCTCTCTAATCTGCTGCCCCTGCAGCTATCCAGCCTTTGCAAAGGCTTCAGAAGAATCATACATCAAAGTAACTATTCCACCAAAACTGAACCACATCTGGAAATCTAGTTGAACTCATCAGCATATTCTTTCAAAAGGGAATGTGCATAAGAAGTTCCAGTGGTGTCAGAATGTCATGTGTTAATATTTAAGGAATGATGATGATGTCACTGTCATTTTATTTTCCTTTTCTCCTGTCCTTCTCTCAAACTTGACCTGACCTGGGATTAAACAATCAGAAATGTTGTCACCGTAACTTGTTTCTCTTGCTAAAAGAGCACAAATAGGCTGACCTCAACACACAAGAGAAATGGCTGGAATGGCAAAAGGTAAACAATAGTACACGTGATCTTGACCGATTCATTTATACCCATACCCGGCCTGCAGCACAAGTGGCCACACATCAGTGAGACGGCAGAAGTTTTCCTTTCTTTGCTATGTATTCACTTCCCGACTCTGTTTACTTAAGCAGCAGGAGTCATCTTAACCGTTGTTAGTGAGATAAGAGAGAGAATCTAATACATCTTCTTGTCCTTCAGGAAAGACTTCGGTAATTTTGGAATGAATGTCTTATTCTCTCCATGACACTCTGAATATAAATTTGGAAACAGAAATTTCTCAAATAGTTATAGTTTAAATGCTGAATTCCAAATATATTTATTTTCTTTGCTTTCTTTTTTTGTTGGCGCACATTGCATGCATGCTTTAAGAGATTTCTTTTTTTTGTGGTTGCTATGGTAAAAAGCAGTCCCTAGTCCTTTTACTTAAAACCCATGAACTGCAATTAACTGTTTAATGTTGTAACATACAAGCTCTAGTAACACCTTAACAGCTTTGAGCATGATACTCCATCATCTCAGCAGATGGTGATTTTTGGCATTCTGTGTTTTCAGTTTATTCCTCTCCTTTATAATCCTTGCCATTATATCTTTTGACAAATGCTTCTGGACTAACTTAATTGCAATTTAATTATACTGAGGCATTCCTCAGATTTTTTTTTTTTTTATTTCTGTTAAAGATGACCAATACATGAAAAAAAAATGTTTGTATGTGTATCCCTGACAGCAATTATAAAAGCAGATTTTAAAGTACTTTAAGAATCTGTTTCTTCTCATCTGTAACCATAAAAATACAGTCTTGAAATACCCTTCTTATACTACAGGAGCCCGATACCTCAACGAGGAGACATAATTGATTCTTTTGTGAAGAAAGAGCCACCTTGAATGTTTGTCAAGAGTCTGAATTAAATAAGAGCTATAAAATTGAATTTATTTTACCAAAGGGAGTTGCCCTTCATTATATTTCTGTAGAGCTGGAGACTGAATTCCCCTTGAATTTTGCTCATTGTTTTAAAGGTTTATGATTTACCAAAATTCCTTTTAACTTGGAGTTTCAGTTATATTTAGAAAAAAGTTTACTTTGTCCAGACATTAGCAAGAGCAAGATTGGCTGGTGATACTGTTTTTCAGCTGCTGTCCCTCTTTCTCCCATATAATACATTTGTATTCTATTCTTCTTTTTTTTTTTTTTTTTTTTCAATTAGAAATGGATTATCTAGATTGAAAATCAGGACTGATCTTCATTTTGTTCCTTTAAGGGTTTTTATGTATTAAGCAGGCAGGACACTTGTGTAATTCTGTAATTCAGGGCCAAGTAAACTTTTTTTCTTTGATACCTTCAGCAGCAGCATTAGCATTTCTTCTTATTTAGGAAAAGAAAACAACAGGGAAAAAGGAAAAGAACAATTTTCCCAGAATCATAACAAGATAATTTTGCAGTTTCAAGTTTTAAAATATGAATGTCTCATTTACAGCTATTTCCTGGCTGACTCCAGGTTTCTATGATTATTATTTATTCAGTGCTGATAGTGTGCTTGACATTGTGCAAATATAGAAAGAGACATTCATGTGGACTATCTGCCAGGATTTCCTAGTTGTTAGTAGCAGTGTTAGCCTCTTTAAGCAAAAGCTTGAGGCTGTCTTTAAAACAGAGATGCTTATCCATCCTGCCAACATGCAGCTTCATACATATGACCGTGGGAAATACTGCTCAAACGCACCCAGCAAGGCTTTGGCAGGATTGACCCAGTGGAGTTTAATTTAGTTAGGATAGCAGCAGTGTATGGTAGCTCTGACTGATCAAACCTTTAAGACCAGTCATGATAACTTCAACAGCTGGAAATATTTTAGGGAAAACTAACTGTGAAGAATCAAATCCTCCTGATTTGACACCTAAATCATAGAATAGTCTGGGTTGGAAGTGACCTTCAAAGGTCATCTAGTCCCGCTCCCCTGCAAGGTGCAGGGACATCTTCAACCAGATCCAGTTGCTCAGAGCCCCATCCAACCTGGCCTTGAATGTTTCCAGGGATGGGGCATCAACCACCTCTCTGGGCAACCTGCTCCAGTGTTCCACCAACCTCCTTGTAAAAAAATTTTTTCCTTATATCAAGTCTGAATCTATCTCCTTCTAGTTTAAAACCATTACCCCTCGTCCTATCATAACAGGCCCTGATAAAGAGTTTCTCCCCGTCTTTCCTGTAGGTACTGGAAGGCCACTATAAGGTCTCCCTGGAGCCTTCTCCAGGCTGAACAGCCCCAACTCTCTCAGCCTGTCCTCATAGGAAAGGTGCTCCAGCCCTCTGATCATCTTCCTGGCCCTCCTCTGGACTCACTCCAACTGGTCCACGTCCGCCTTATGTTGGGGGCTCCAGAGCTGGGTGCAGTACTCCAGGTGGGGTCTCATGAGAGCAGAATAGAGGGGGAGGATTCATCTCTCTCAACCTGCTGGTCACGCTTCTTTTGATGCAGCCCAGGATGTGGTTGGCTGTCTGGGCTGCAGGCACACATTGCCAGCTCATGTTGAGCTTCTCGTCCACGAGTACCCCCAAGTCCTTATTCTCAGGGCTGCTCTCAATCTGTTCTCCACTCCCAGCCTGTATTTGTGCCTGGAATTGCCCCGACCCAGGTGCAGGACCTTGCATTTGGCCTTGTTGAACTTCATGAGGTTGGCACGGGCCCACCTCTCCAGCCTGTCAAGGTCCCCCTGGATGGCATCCCTTCCCTCCAGCATGTCAACTGCACCACGCAGCTTGGTGTCATTGGCGAACTTGCTGAGGGTGCACTCTCCCACTGTCCATGTTGCCAACAAAGATGTTGAGCAGGGCTGGGCCCAACAGGAGCACCACTCATCACCGGTCTCCAATTGAAGATCGAGCTGTTGACTGCAACTCTGAGTGTCGCCATCCAGCCAATTCCTTATCCACTGAGTGGTCCATCTGTCAAACCCATGTCTCTCCAGTTTAGAGACAAGGAAGTCGGACGGGACAGTGTCAAACGCTTTGCGCAAGTCCAGGTAGATGGCATCAGTTGTTCGTCTCTTGTCCACCAACACTGTAACCTCATCGTAGAAGGCCACCAAGTTTGTCAGGCATGATTCGCCCTTAGTGAAGCTGTGTTGGCTGTCACCAATCACCTCCTTATTTTCCACATGCCTTAGCATGGTTTCCAGGAGAATCTGCTCCATGACCTTGCCAGACACAGAGGTGAGACTGACCAGCCTGTAGTTCCCCGGGTCTTTCTTGTTTCCCTTTTTAAAAATGGAGGTTATATTTACCAGTCAGTGGGAACCTCATCAGACTGCCATGACTTCTGAAATAGGATGGACAGCGGCTTGGAAACTTCGTGTGTCAGCTCCCTCAGGACCCATGGATGCATCTCAACAGGTTTCGTGGATCAAGAATCAAAGACAGACTGTTTGCCTGAATGCTACATGCTTTTAAAATCCTATGTCTTCTGTGAAGTCCATGAACTCCTCTGTAACTTGTCTGTAGGACCTACTGACAGCCTGTGTGCTTTATTCACTTGGATAGTGATGCTGGTGTCCCTCAAGTTGTTGCTGCCATTGGCAGACAGTCCGTTGCCAGACTGACACCTCCTACTGGAGCACAAGTCTTATGAGGAGCGGCTGAGAGAGCTGGGATTGTTTAGTCTGGAGAAGAGGAGGCTCAGGGGAGATCTCATTGCACTCTAATAGCTTCCTGAAGGCAGGTTGTGATGAGCAGGGGTTTGGCCTCTTCTCCCAGGCAACAAGCAGGACCCGAGGTAATGGCCACAAGTTGTACCAGAGGAGGTTTAGGTTGGACGTGAGGAAAAACTTTTTCTCCCAAAGAGTGGTCAGGCACTGGAATGGCCTGCC
>WHYT01012840.1:0-53073 GCA_009806455.1 Tetrax tetrax
TGTGAGAATCCTAATCTTTCAATTTCTTAAATTTATTCGGAATTCTTTAATGCCACATTAATGTTTTAATGTTGTTCTAGTTATTTCCTCTCTCAGAAAGAAGAAAAGATAAACTTTTGTTAGTTTATGCATCATGTAATCCCTAGGAAGGATTTGCCAAGAACAGATAATATTTGCTCATTTCCAAGCCTTATTTCGAATAGAGGGTCAAGGGGAGGCATACCCAAACTTAATTACATAAGCAATTCTAATTAATATCTATTCTGTAAAATACTATACTGAATTTTTGCTTAGATTTTTTCTTTCTGATAGCTACCAAAGAAAATACTTGCATAGTATATTAAAAACCAAAAGTCAGTACTGTACATCACTCTTTCAAATGAATGGATGTTCAAGGATAATTGTGTGTTGAGATGCTGCTGAAGGTTCATTTTCTTCACTTCCAATCAAGTAGTATTTTTCATTTCTTAATTTTTGTTGAAGCAACAAATAGTTTGCCTATAGATGTGTGCAAACGTGTTTTGCATATGCATGCAATGAAGCAGAAATAAAATGTAAAGCAAAGTAGTTAATTCTCTGTAATGACTTCATCCCTGATCCTAGGGAAGGGACTGCATCTTCCTTTGGACGGAAAGGAAGTACTAAATAATATGAGCACTAAACAATCACTTTATTTCATATAAAAGAAAGAAATATTTTGTACCATAGCACATATATTACATCTCTCCTTCCAGTTTTCTGTAATCTGCATAATTAGCTGATTACTCCACAACTGGAAGGACTGGAATTAGGTGAGTCCTTTTATAATCATTATGACTGCAAGTTGAAGGAAGAGGAGGAGCTGCAGCAGTCCTAATTTTACTTGAAATACTGGATTTAGGAACCCCTGTGAGAACACTGAGCAGCACAATCCCGTAGAGAAGGGTTGCCATTAAAACAAGTGTAACTGCTCACTGGTATGCTGCCGCTTTCAATTTTTTTTCGGTCTTTGAATTTTGTTTTTCATCACTTTGTTTCGGCCTCTGCCCATCACTTTTTCTTCTTTGGCTTCCTAAGTTACTTGTCATTTATTCAAAGAGTTGAAGGTCAGATAATCTCATCTGACTTGTATGCCATAGGCCCTGAAATTTCTTGGACCAACCCAAGTAATTTATCTTTGAGCAAGGCATATTTCCTATCTGCTTAAAGCATATAATTAAATTTAGAGTCACATAATTTTAGAAGATAAGGAACTTCCTGTTCTATTAACAGAACATCTTGTAAGGAGCCTGTGGCTGGAAAAAAGTTGAATCAAGAGTAGGTACCAGAACTAGAGATGAGACAGTCTAGTTGTTACAGGGTTTATTTAAATCTGAATGATCTACAGTAAGATAGGACTATGCATACCTGAAGTAGGTCATATTCTTATAGTAAAAATAAAATTTAATAAAGACAACCTTTTTTTTTCTCAGAAACAGGTGGTTTATTTATTAATATATTTGTTACAGGTAATACTTTGGGAAAAGGAAGGAATGGCAGTAAGTTAAATACTAAAATGTTTTAACTGACAGCCAAAGAAACTTCAGTCTTGAGAAAATATAAATAAAGTGTAAACTATATTTACTACAGGTCTGATTCTGTTCTCAGTTAAAACAGTACATTCCTACTATCTATAAAAGGTAACAAAGAAAAATGGATAACAGTATCTAATACTCGAGATTCAGCAGTTTACAGAAGAAAGTACATTTTTATGTAAACAAATAACCACTGCAACAGCTGCATAGGTTTAAAAACTGAAAGCTCAATTTTACAAATTTAAATAATGAGACCCAGGGTAACTGAAGCTCTATATAAAATCAGTGGCAAGGTAGAGATATAAACTTGGAAGAGCCTAGCTGCTTGTCTTATTTTCTGTGCTTTAGTGTGTTAGTGCTGCTTATTCTATCAAGAATAACAATGCTGTAGTTTTAAACAGAGGCTGACATGCCTAAACTTCACGTATATAGAAAAACCTCAGAAGGCAGGCAACATTTCCTTTTAAAATAACTTCTAACAATGACTTAGCATAATTATACATGCTTCAGACTGAGGTTTGGAAGAATGTTAACTCTCCTGTAAATTTAAAACCTCATTTTGTATACAGCCAGTGGGTGGGGTGCCACATTTTAGAGTAGGGCATTCAAGTTAAAAACCCAACCATCTAAGGTTTGTTTTGGGTCTTACAGCATACGAGCTCAAAACTCAAATTTGTGGAAGTACAAGTGGTTAGAAACACAAAAATGGCTTTATAAAACAGATTAAAGGAGTGTGACATAAATGAAAAGTTGATTAGTGCAAAGGTATGAGAAACAGCAGGACTCTGCCTATTGTAGCAATTTCTATGCCAATGGCAGAGCAATTCTGTTGCAATTGTTTCCTAAAATCATTCCTCCATTACTTCATGTATCCTATATCCTGCCTTGTAATACCCATGTAGACTAAGATTGTTGTGAAAGGTCTTGCTTCTCCATTAGTGCCATTATTTGTAATGGCCACTGTAAACTGCTATTCATCTGGATTCTCTTCTATACTTCAGAATTATAACTCTGTGCAACTAAATATATTGTGTTAGTCCACTGTCACAGAACTCTTATCACTTCTGAAATTGCATATATTTATAGGAGTAATTTGTATATACCTAGACAGCTCACATCAGAAGTTATGTCAGCACTACTAAATTAGGCAGCGGTAGCACAGTAGTTTACACTTGCTTCCCAAAGTTCTTGAGCAATATGCATACTGGGGAATACTGGCTCTTTCAGATAAAAAGAAAATGCACTATCCTTATTTTTCCAGATACTAATTTCTTCAGAATAATTTCCTGTGCAATTACTAACTTCCAATTATTGTGTTGTTTATATAGCAACTTTAGTGGTGAATCAATTAAATCCCTGAGATATTATAATTTTACAGTTATCATAGAATCATGGCATCTTTAAGGTTGGAAAAGACCTCCAAGATCATCAAGTCCAACCATCAACCTAACACCACCATGTCCACTAAGACGCTTATGCCAGCTTGAATACCAAGGTGTGGGATGGAGGATGCAATATATGATTCTTTAAGGAAAATAATTTCTTAGGATGTCTGTGGCAGCATTCATAGAATCATGGAATGGTCTGAGTTGGAAGGAACCTTCAAGATGATCTAGTTCCAAACCCTCCTGCCCTGGTTGCTTTGACCAGGTCGCTTAGAGCCCCATTCAAAGTCTTCTCATGCTTTTCTGCTCAACTTCTATGATTTCCTTAAAATGCCAATCTTTCTAGTTTGACAAACAACAATTAAAATACTGTTTTAAAATATTTCTCTTTTGATAAAATCTTAGTTATGAAGTATGCTGGTTTTTTTTTTCTAATTTGAAGCAAAGAATCTGCTTCTCTATAGAAAAGAGAGGTGAAAGGAAAACATACAAGTTTCTAATATCTAGTTTTGACACATTTTTGAAGTTTCAGTTGCTGGCTAGATCACTTAGTGAAATGACTGCTGTATCCATTTGCAATTCTTAATACACAGCAGCATTACTTATCAGCAATCTCTGCAGTTTTTTTAAAAAAAGAAATTGCTGTATTTATTTATCCTTTATTTATTTACCTTGTATTTTAAGACAGCTTGTTGCTCAGGAAAGTCAAGAATTGAAATGAAGGAATAAAAGGTAAATTCTTCAAGGAAATTTTATCTGGAAGTAAGGGAGGGGAGGCTGGAAAGACTATTCTTTCCCCCACCCCATGAAAAAGTCGTATTTTGAATTATGTATTTCAGTAGTGATTGTAAAGAAAGTGGAAAAACCTCTCTTCAAAAGAGCCTAGTCAAATTCAGTCAAGAATTTTTCAGTGTATATGTAAAATTGTTACTTTTTTAATGTGGCTTTCGTTTCACTATGTTTCAGGAGACATATTATTAAAATTATTTTGTTTTTCAGTATGTTCTCCAACTTGAAGTAGAATGATAAAAAGCCAAAAGTAAACACTAACTGTTAAGGACTTGAAATTCCAATTCCTTGGAATGTGTCAGAGGTAAGCCTGAAGAATTCCTTAAGTATGGTTTTATAGTCAGTCAGTGTGAAAATACTTTGCCATTTTTAATAATGCTTATAAACTTGAGTTTTCGATGACTGCTTCACCTTTTGGAATAAGGATGACAATTAAGATCAGCTGATGAATAACTGCTTATACTGTCTGCAGGAATTAATGTATTGGTCTGTAACTGAGCACTGTGATGGCTGGTTCTCTATGTGAAGGGCCTGAGCTTCCTCCATAGTACATGGAGAGAGTTAAGAATTTGTAAGAGCCAATATGATGATTGGGGAATTTCTATTTTAACCACGTGGACATGATTAAGCAAGACAGAGAGGTGTAACATTTAGCCATTCCAACCTAAGACTCCAGGAAGCAGACAGAGTGGCGATGTGTTAATAGCTTTCAGGATACGAGAGATACAGTTTAGAGGCTTTGAAGATATTTAACTCACTTACAGAAAGGATGCCTGCGATTAGGATACCTGACTGCAAAAAGAGAAAGTCTGGCTTGATCCCTGTTTGTTTACACAAAAGTCCCTTGCAAAACTTCAGAGGGATCCCTCCTGCTAAGAGCAATCTGTGTGTCTATGTTAGCATTTTAGTTTGGCTCAGAAGTGAGCCAAATTGATTGTCCCTACGCACTGTGCTTTGGTTTATTTTGTAGTCATCTCAGAGCATGTGACCTGGATTCCTTTGAGTTAAAATGAGACAGAAGGTGTGCTCCAACCACTACATTCAACCCATGGCCTCAGACTAAAACTATTCCAATGTGAAACCCCTGAAATGTGCATTGGTGCTGAGCATTTGACAGCCACACAACTTTTGCTCTACAAATGGGTTTCCTTTGGACTAGTCTACTTGCTAAAGTAGACATGAGTGTATGCAAAGACACCAGTCAGCATACACCTTGCTCAGTAGCTTCCCTGGCCTCTCTTGGACAACTAAATATACACTCCTAGAATTGACACTAATTCAGCTTTTATATCATTATATCATTCTAGATCTTGGTAAAGCTAAAAAAAAAACTTGTTTTGTGCTACTCTGACAGAGAACCCTCCCTGGGTAGAGAGGTATTCTTCAGTTCTGCCTGTGTTATTTGCTAAAACACTATTATTTAAGTGAGTTAGATTATAAACCACTGTTTTCCCCTCTCCCATCTTCTTTATGGGCAGATTTAAACCTCATATATAACCTGTGATAGAAAAGAGATTGATTCACTTTACCCATATTCCATCTTTTCAGTTACACTAGAATTCTCTAGCATTAAACATTTGTTGTAGTTAAACTCTAGACAGAAAGCCCAAGCAGATAAGGACAGGAATACTGAGATGAAAAATCAAGATATTGAATCTAACAAAAACGTGTAGCTGTAAAGTACAGCTACAACAAGTATTATTCATTGAATAAAACACTTCCTGAGATTCATGCGAACAGTGGATAGTGACATTCTCTGTCTTGCAACGGAAGTAATCAGACACACCTTACATTGTTAAATTAATCAGCACAGCCATAGTTACAGAAAATAAAATGATAAAATTAAGACCTGATGTAAACAGCTGAAGCTCATGATAATGGGTTAGCTAGTTACAATAGTGATGTAAATAATATATTAGCAAAATGGTCAGAAAATAGGTAATTTTCCTCAGCTTATGCTCCAATGCCTGTTTATAACTTACAAATGAGTAAGACAAAAGTATAGAGAAAATGGAATAGAAGAAAATAATCCAATAAATTAAGTGGGCTTAGATTCCTACATAAATATTCTTAACCACAAAAAATAATATGAAAAATATTATTTTTAAAGGGTAGGAAAAGTTTTGATATTATTTTCTTTAAGGAAACTATAAAGACTACCATAACGTCAACAAAATGAAAATGAAAAGCTTCTCAGAAAGAGAGTTGACAAATTTATACCCTCACAATGTGTTTTTCTTGATCCCTGAAGTATCTTGATATGTATAAATCAGTACCTCATTTTTCAAGATACATTCTGCACTCTCAGAAAGAGAAGGAGAAGAAAAAAAAAAAAAACAAAAACAAAAAAACCCCGATGTGAACAAGCTGGAGTGGGGACAGGAAGGGGGAGGCGCGAGCCTGGCCAGCTGTCTGGCCCCAACTTGGCCCGGCCTGGCTGCAAGAAGTGAAGAGGAGGTGAGATGGATGATGTGAAGAGATCCTGAGAGGTGTCTGCCAGCCTGTTGTGAAGAATTTTTCTTGTGAGAGGAACAGCTGCAGATGCCAAGGTCAGTGAAGGAGGAGGGGGAGGAGTAATGCAGCTCCTGGTCAAGATTCCCCTGCAGCCCTTGGTGACCACCATGACGGGGCAGGTTGTCCCCCTGCAGCCCATGGAGGCCCATGGAGGGGCAGAGATTCACCTGCAGCCCAGGGAGGAGCCCACGCTGGGGCAGGCGGAGGCCTGAAGGTGGCTGTGGCCCATGGAGGGCCCGCTGGGGCAGCTGTTCTGGAGGGACTGCACCCTGTGGAAGAGATGTCCCACGCTGGAGCAGTTGGTGAAGGACTGTGGCCTGTGGGAGGGACCCCACAATGGAGCAGGGGAGGAATGTGAGGAATTCTTCCTCTGAGGAGTAAGCAGCAGTGTAAAATGACAAGTGATGAACTCACCGCAACCCCAATTCCCTCTTCCCCCCCCCCCCGTCATGCTCAGCAGGGAAGAGGGAGGGGTTACGGGAAGTTACTTCGCTTTCTTTCTCATTATCCTGCTTTGGTTTTAATAAGAAATAAATAGTTTTCCCTAAGTCGAGTCTGTTTTGCCCATAACAGTAACTTTAAGGATTTCTCCCTGTCATCTCAAACCTGAAGCCTTTTTTGTTATATTATCTCTCCCTTTTCCCTCAGAGGGTATGGGGAGCGAGCAAGAGACTCTGTAGCTTGGTCCTGAGTGAGGCTAAACTACAACAAGCCTTTGTGTCCAGACAGACACACTTGTGTGATCCTAAGAAATTATGCAAATGTGTGACTTCCTTAAAAAAAAAAAAAAGTAAAGCACCTTAAAAGATTTGCAGATCTTAAGGGTATGCAGTGTCAAGGCTCAGTAGGCCGGAAAATGGAAGTTAATCTACTGAGAGCTTACAGAGTGGAACTTTTATTTGTATTAGTCTCTCAGATTTACTTACTCTTTAGTATTTCTTGTCTGAATTAATATAAAATGTCCTACCTCTTCCATTTTGTTTTTACATCACATTTTCAGAGCTCTCTGTGTGGCTCTGCAAATGAATACTCAATTTTCTAGTCCAGCAACAAGTTTTACTTGCATATTTTTACACGCTTTGCACAAGTAACACTTAGGAAGGTTATCTTAGCTGGGCACCTTTGTGTGCCTAGTAATGTATGCCTTGTAATGATTAAAAATTTACCTACTGCATTTTTGGGACTGTGTGCCTGAAGAGTGGGTTGGGGTAGTTGCTCTAGAGGAACTTTCAGGTATCACTTCATGTGGTTCCAGTTTTGCCACTCTTCCTGTTTAGATGTGTGCGGCAACGTCAGGAGATAGTCTAAACTGTAATACCACTGACAGCCTGACCAGCATGTCTCTTTTTTCCTCCTTCTTCCCCCTGCCAAAGCGAGGTGGTATATTTTGATTTGTTTCCAAACATACTGAGAGGTCCAAGTAACTTACATACCTTAGGGAGTAAAGCTATAGCTAGCCGGGGGAAAAGAACCCCTACATCTGTCTCCCACCTGCTCGTTATAACCCTTACTACTCTTCAGAGAAGGTTAAAAGCAGAGACTGTCACTTACCCCCCTCCTTTTTTCTTCTGGCTAAGAGAAGGTTACCCATTTTGAAAGTGTGTTATTTTTTCTGGTCGCATCCTCATTAGACCAGTCATCCATAACTTCATCACACTGCAACATATTTTACTCACGATTATCCTCAGAGGCTATTAAGAGGCCTGAAGCTAATGCTCAGGATGGTGGCTGCCATTAAGAAATTTCCACTAGCCCTGCTTAACATGTTTGTTTTCTGGGTGCTAAAATATTGCACTGAAATTGCTTGATTTTTTTTTTTAATTCAAAAAGTCCTTTCTAATTTTGAACCTTTCAACCTAAAATAATTGTTACCTTTCTAATTTTTGTTGGATTCAGGTCTGACTTAATCTTGTAGCTATCCCGTAGGATTCAGCTCCTACAAACTGCAGGCATGGCTGCCATCCCAGGAAGCGCAGGACTAGGACTTGTGCCCTCTGCTGCTCTAGTGGATCATGACTCTGTTGCTGTGGAAGGAGAAAAGTTCAGCTTCCATTTACTAGAATAATACAAAAGTTTTGGCGAGGCATTATGGAATGACTGTTTACTAGCTTTTAATTTTTGCTGCAAATTATGGTTGAGACATTGAAAGAAACTCAAGGTACTCTCCATTGTATGTTAATACTTAGTTTTTATGTAAAGGATATGACTGATGGATTTCTACACTAACTCCTACGCAAAAATCCATAGGTGTTTCACTGGCTGATCCATTTTCAAACCATGTTCTAACAAGCATGAAATCTTGAATTCATTTTAAAAATGCTACGTAGTTTCATAAGGAAATTAAAAATGTTCATCACTAAGATCAGGCTCATGTTATAGAAGTTACAGTTTAACTTGCCTTATAGCTGTTTTCCAAATACTCTGCTGCCCCTCCACCACCATCCATTTTGTAGTGACAGCAGAACCCACTTCTCTGCTAGGGCATCACCACTCTATGCAAAACGTAAGTGACCCATTTCAGAAACACAGCTGTTAGAGTACGAAGTCACAAACACAACTCTGCAACATGCCATTTGTGTAGGAAGATACCGTTACTTCGTTTAGTTCTAAGGTCTAAGGGTAATTAAATAATAATACCTAAAGGAGGGCTTATAAGAAAGACAAAGAGAAACTTTTTGGTTGTGATAGGACAAGGCATAATAGTTTAAAAATAGAAGGAGGTAGATTCAGACTGGATATAAGGGAGAGATTTTTTATGAAGAAGGTGGTGGAACACTGGTACAGCTATGCTTCACAAAGTCAGGGAACCTTTCCACAGCGTAACTTCACCTGATAAACAACTAATTGGCTGTATTCCTTCCAGTCTCAATTAATAGTAGTATAAATTGTATATTATATTTTTTAAAACCTGGACAGTTTCTTTATACAGTTCTACCACACAGGCTACATCAGTGCCCCAAATATTTTTTATCATTTTACTTGTGGGGACAGCCTTACAATACTGGTCAGCTGCACTGCTGACACTGCCATCGCTAATGCTACTGGGGAAACGGAAACGGGATCATTAGAACTTTGATTTCGTCCACCCTACGGAGGAAAAAACCCAGCCTCTCACACGAGAGAGCATCCAGGATCTCTGCAATCCCGCAGTTCCCAGGCACGGAACGAGTGCTGCCCGTCCCCCCCTGCCTTCAGCGGCCACTGCGGAGACAGCGATGACAAAACCACGTTCCTTAAGCCTCCCGCCCGGTCCCGTTAACCGCGTGGTGCGAGTTCCATCACAACGAGCCGAGCGCAGAACAAGTTCCCGGTTCGCAAACGCTCATCCCAGCCGAGCGACGGAGAGAGCCCCGGGTCCCGCCGCTGCACGCGAGCGGGGGGGGCCGCACGCCGCAAGGCAGCGCCCGGGCCGCCGCTCCTTCGCCCAGCCGAGCGCCGCTCCCGCCGGGCTCTTGGCGTTCGCTTCAAGGGCGCAGCGCCCATCCTCGAAATAACGCCCGCTCACTGCCGCCTCTCCCGCGCCCAGCCCCAGCAGACGGAGCCCGTTAGCGGGCCGCAGAGGGCCCGGCCCGGCCCCGCCACCTGCAGCGGCCGCTCACGGCAAGAAATGGAGCGACCGAGAGCTGGGGTACGCTGTGCACCCCCGAAAGGTAAAAGGGGCAGGGGCGGGGGCTAAGCAGCCAGCCAATCAGCAACAAGGAGTTTTACAGCCGTTACCAATCACAAGTGCCAGTTTCCAAAACAAGGGCGGTGGGCCAATGGGAAAGCCTTCAGTGCTAGCGCTCCGGCCAATCGAGTCAAGCCACTCGTAGGCCGTGCCCGCGGCCTCCCAGCAGCAGAGGGCGCGCTCGGCTGCGGCGGCGCTGCCGAGGGCGGAGCGGGGGCGGCGATGCTGCTGTCGTTATCGCCGCCGCCACCGTCGCGCGCCCGGCTGGCTGACTCCGCCTTCCGCGGCGCTGCGCTCCCGCGGGCCTGAGCAGCAGGTAAGGGGCTGCGCGGCCGGGGGAGGGACCGCGCTCCGCTTCCCGCCGCCCGCGGCGGGGCCTCTCCGCCTGAGGCACGGGGGGGCCCGGGCGGCCCCGCCGCTAGGCCGGCCCCCGCTCCCTTTCCGCCCCGCTTGGCGGAGGGGGAGTCGCTCCCGCCCCTCCCCGCGCCGCGGGTGCCGGCCGCTCCCCGGCCGAGGGTGGGGCCGCGCCGCCCCGCCGTCGCCGCGGGGGCCGCCGCTTCGCTTCTCCCGGGGGAGCGGAGCGGCCTTCCCGCCGCCTGTGCCTCGCCGGTGCGGGGGGCGGCGGGCGCGGTCAGTGACGCGCCTCGTCGGTTCTGCTGGCGAAGTTGGCCGGGCCGGGCGGCGGGCGGCCGCCCCCGGAGAGGGCTTTCCATCCACGATCGGGAGCCGGTTGGCGCGAACAAAGGCGGCGGCGAGTGGGCCCGGCCTGGCGCGGTGCTGGCGGTGGCGGGCCCGGGGACCGCTCAGCCCCAGCCTGACCCGGGCCCGGCGGGAGCGTTCGGCCGGGCTGGCCGGTTTGCCGCGGCCGCTCGCCAGGAAAACGGGCCGCTGAAGAGGTCTCCTGTTGCTTCGGGACCGGTACAAAAGCCCTTTCACGGGAAAAGCGGAGAGCGGGACGGTGTCCGGGCTGTGCCGGGCCGCCGCGGGGGCCGCGTTTCGCGCGTGAGGAGTTTTCCGCGCTTTCTGCGCCCAGAGCTGCGCGCTGTGCCCTCGTTCCTCCGGCTGCAGAGGAAAACACCACCTGTGCTCCGCTCGTGTGAGTTGTGGAGCCGGAGCTCTCGGTAAGGCAGCGCTGCGCGGGTTCGTTACAGAAAGCTGTAACTCTGCTACAGGAAGTGAAAAACAACCAGACAAAACCCCAAAGACTGGTCGATTGCGGCTACCAATTACCAAAATTATTTCTTATTGATTTGATTATCAAAATTATCAAAATTGATTACAAAGCTGTTGTAAATTCTGTTGGTAAATCTGGATTTATTGATAAGATGCTTCTTCAGCTTGCATTTTGGATACGTTATTTACTGCTGCATCTGAGGGAACCATAAAGCAAAGTCTTTCAGCCTTACTCCTTAATTTCATAGGGAAATTAAGCAACCTTACAAAACATCTTTGTTCTCTCCTGTTTCTTTCATGGATTTAAAAAAAAAAAAGCGGGAAAGCTATGAAAATGGAGAACAACTCTTGAACAGTATCTTATTATTTTGTGGGTAGGGAATGAGTGGGAGGAGATGCAGCTAAATACTTAAGGTAAATAAAGAATGTGGAATGAATAGGTGTTAAACTGTTGCTGTGTATTCTGTTTCATGTGTTTTATTTAGATATTTCATTTTGACAACAGCCAGAATTTGTGTCTATTTACAAAAATAAAACTGAAACTGAGTTACATCCGTGTTATTAAGTGGCTTTTTCAGCTGATGTAACAGAATTGTGTGGTTGTGACCAGAAGTATTGTATTAAGCAGAGGAATTAACTCAAAACTATTGAAGCACGTGTTGTGTACTGTTTTCCCTATTTTCCTCCAGCATGTTACATGTTTGAAATGCCTTATGTAACGGCCCAGTGATGCATGAGCATGAATATGAAATCTTTTATGCCTTTTATGCCCAGTAAGATATTTCTAAAAAGGTTTTTTGCTAATATTTCTGTTATCCCTTCCTCATCTTGATGCCAGGCCAAGTCTGTTGAGCAGTTTATGATCTCTAAGGCATGCTTTAATTTGCACTATAGTTTATTGTCTGTAATTATTCATATAAATTGTCAGATGGTTAGGATGGGCAATAAAATTGCTTCAAGAAGTCTGCTTTGGGTCAAGCTTATTCTGTGTTGAGCAGGTGCTCGACAATTTGATTCTTGGCTGTGTTGAAACGAGGTAATGGGGATGTTTTGGTTGGTGACATCTCTCTAGGAAGCAATTAGGATATAGCTGGATGTGTACCACTTCCTTTTCTTGCTTGTCTCTGTTGAGGCAGGGTCCTGCTTTCTTGTGCCCCTGGGATGGGAATTCTACAGCTTTCTGGATCCAGGTGCTTGTTGTTGCTGTTGGTGCGGGGAGTAGCAGCAGAGATTGGCTTTTGCTTCTTAAAGGAGACAGAGATTGATGCTGCCTACCTTTTAGTCATATGTTTGCTCCTACTACTCTGTTTCAGAGTTGCCCATTCTCTTTGCAGTATTCCCTTTGTTTATTATATATTATTGTATATACCCAGGGTATAACTTCTCTCTTCTGGAGTACCGGTTTTCTATATGAAAACACTTGTGATCTGTTCATGTTTTAATTTCATACACATACTTCTGGTTTCACAACTTCTGATTGCTGATCAAAATTTTTACATATGGTGGTGTAGATAATGGGTTCATTTTTTGACTGAGTTGATTTAATATTTTGAGTTGTTACCTTTTCTCCTGCCTGTGTTAGAAAGAGGGGGAGAAGGCTGATGGCAGAATACAAAAGGGAGTCTCTTCACTCAGTGTGATTTTGCTAGACTTGCACCCCAGTCAAGGTTCATAACTCAGCTGAACCACTGAGGCTGGTAGAGATGTATCAGCATCCAACATGACAAAAATTTCAATGTGCTTTGTGCTGTACAAAGATCTAATTTGAGATTCCTGTAACCCAGTAATTGCATTAATAATGAAGTCAGTGATGTGTGGCAAGAGGATATGCTTCTGTGTCTTAAAAGAACGCATCTGTACACTGCACTTAGATTTTAGGTTTTTGCTCTGTGGAAAAGGAAGTGCAGTGAGGACCACTGACTTCCAGTTGTTTTCAGCATTTAGGCCTGAAGCTGCAGAGAATGCTTATTTGAAGTTTTTATAATAGCTGGAACCGTTAATGTCAGTAATGAACAATAACAGATTTATTTGGTCAGTTACAGGTCATTAATTCCCAGTGGTAGTACTTCTGGTCCCCAAATAATGTAAAGTATTTTCCCTTTATTTTCCATTCATCTCTTAACAAGCTGTCTGCACAATTGTATGCAATAGGGGAGAGGATTGATCCTGCCCAGTTCCCTGCGCTTTGGGACTGAATTTTCAACTGGTGGAACTGGTGTGCATGGTAACCTGTAGATACTTGTTCCCTGGATTTGCAGGTTAGAAATGGAAAAGCTAGGCTGTCCAAAGTTTTAAGCAGTGTGAGCTTCCTTTTCAGAATAACCAAGGCCTGCATTACTTCTATAGAAAAACTCAGTTCTCTGCTTTCTGTATGAATTTATTGACTTGCATTCTGAAGATCAATTTAGCTTTGCAAAATAGTGTAGCAGTTGTGTTCAAAGCCCTTCTGCCTGAAGAATTACACCAGGCATATCCTAAATATTGTGGCTGTCCTTTAAAACTCATCTTGAATGCTTCAGAAGTGCCAAAATACAGAAAACAAGAGAACTGTCTTGCCCTATGCTGGAAGAAAAGCAAATAACCAGTAAGAGGCCTAAGTGGCTTTGTATAAGAGAAAGGTGTAGGTATTCCTGTCTGCCCCAGCTGGCACAAACCTGTTTTCCTCTGTATCTCCTGTTTGTATAACTGGACCAGCATCTGTCAGAAAAGGTGACGCTGGCTACTGCCAGAGTACTTTCTGTCACTTGGCTTCTGCTTTTGTGAAACATAACGGGCTGAAGTCTGTGATAAAGATAAAACAGTATAAATTAATCTTTAACTTGTTTGGGTTTAGACAGCTTTTTTTTTTTTTTTTTCTTTGCTAGATTTAGTAAATTGAGCTTGCAGTGGTCATGTAGCAGCAGAAATACAACATTTAATGAAACGATCAGTTCTGCTCATGACTTTAATTACTGATACATTAATCTGCTTTTTTTTTTTTCAGATCCCATACTATTTTTATTTATTTCCTTTAGCTCATCTCTTTCATTGTGAAAGTGAATTGTACAAAGAGTAAAGCAAGGGTGTAGGTTTTGCTTTTCTAGTAATAGTTACAAGCAAGAAAGCAACATTTAAAACTTTTTAAATGTATGTACATATGTCTATTTGTTTTAAATGCTGTCCCTGCAGATGGAGGAGAAAAGTTGTTGTTAAATAAGTGCAGTTTTTTAAACTTTGAAAGTGGATGGATGACATGAAAAGTGAAGACACAATTGTTATTTGCCTTGTTTGAGTCTAACCTGTTTCTGGTTGCTCAAGAGGATCTAAGAATGGTTTGGGTAGGAGAGATGCTGTTAGAAGTGCTGTCTGAAACAATTTAAAATCCTCGGCAAAATCATCAAATGTTGGGGCAATGTGACTGTCAAAGTATGTTAAGGAAAGCTAATTTTTGCCTGAGCAGTTTATGGATGCAGATGAGTAAGTAGGAAAAAAATAGGAAACTGCTTTAAATAATAAATTGCACCACTCACATATGTTCATCACTTGCTAGCTATTCTTTTATCTGTGATGCTAGTTTGCAACATTTCCATTAACTTTATTGTTATGGAGAAATTGGATCTGCACATCCTCAAGTATAATTTATTCTTTAATATTTATGCTAGAGGTGATAAAGAAATGCAATTGTTACTGCGTTTTATCTCTTTGCATGTTCTTAGTGTGGAGTATTGGGGCTGCACAAAATTAGTAAAACTGATCTTAGCACTTGCCCAGATCTTGACATATGCAAGACTCTCGTGTTGACAAGGCATTACTTCATCAGTTGTTAATTCAGGGGACTAAAATATGTTTTACATAGCTTACTTATTTTTGTGGGAAAGCATATGCTGATATTGCTGCTGTCTTTGGTTAGTGTGAGAATTTCTCGTTCTTACTAGCCCTCGTTTAAATTCTAAAACCTAAACCATGAATGAGGAAATAAAAAATATTC
Source organism: Tetrax tetrax (assembly GCA_009806455.1). Classification (NCBI taxonomy): domain Eukaryota; kingdom Metazoa; phylum Chordata; class Aves; order Otidiformes; family Otididae; genus Tetrax; species Tetrax tetrax. Next base: position 15,049 of record WHYT01012840.1, read on the forward strand.
AGATGCCAAATAAATTTCCTTTTGGCAGTTGTATTTAGGTTTCTTCATAGATATGCTATTGTTATTCATTAAAACATTTCTCTCATAATAAAAGTCTCTCTCGTATACACCAAAAGCATGGTATGTGTTACTAACTTGCAGGAGAAAAGATGATGCATTAAGTAACAGTTAGAAAAGGTGTTCATGGTTATTTCCTCTCTGGAGAGTAGATTACTGAGTGCTATTTATATACCTAAACAAGAAATATCTGAACAGTTCATGTCAGTGAACTATTGTGACTGTCCCTTATATTTATCTACAGACTGATTATTTTTTACATTATTATTATTATTTTTAAGCTTGCTGATATTAGAGGTCACAGTGGGAAGTGAGGTGAAATGGGGACCTTGGAGTGCTTCCATTAATTTTCATTTAAGATACTTTGGAAAGGTTTGTGAAAATTTTTGGAGTTGAAAGCTTTTCAGATTGTTTCATTATTCCAAATCATACAGAGGAAGTAGGGTATCTTCTCCAGCTGGTTTCTATTCTCAGTTGGAATTTTGAGTTTGCTGGGGGTTGTTTTGGTTTTTGTTCTACTTTGTTTTCATTCTTCCATCACTGATGTGAAATGGTAACCTGGCACAAAATACTGGCTTTCCTTTTGCTTAGTTTGAAGACTAACAGAAATATACTGCATGCAGGTTGATTTTTTTAAATTTTTTTTTAACTATAAATTCATACAAAGAGCAATTTTCTTCACCAAAAAATATGTATTTCCTCAAGCTAAAAGCCTTTTTCTGAATTTCAATATTTTTATAATAAAACTTTAGCCTACTGATCTTTTTTTTTTTTTTGTAAAAATAAGTTGTGTTCTTATATTGCAATGAGTCACAACTCTATGCAGCTGTGAAACCATACTTCAGATAGCCTTAGCTTGAAGGTTATACAGGTTGTTTTAGCCTGTTTAACTTGAGTGTTTGAAAATCCAGTAAATGAAAGACATAAAGAAAAAAAAAATCACTGATTCAGACTACTTAAATTGGATTATGATGTGGAATTACATTCAGTAATTGAGTTTTTCCAATGAAGTAGGTAGTCTTTGCTACTGGTAAAGTTTTCATGATTTTCCTGTTGGTCAACTGGTAGATATTATTAGAGGAGTAGTATTTTGCTTCTAATTAAACCTTAGTGACTGGGTGATGATGAGAGAGTTTAGAATTAGACTTAATGGTAGTTTTCTAATCAGCTTGGGTTTTATTGATAAATACGCTGGAGTCTTGAGTTTATTTCTACTTCAGCAAACAAATAAAAAAGTATAAATCTATTAAAAGGGGACAGAGTTGAACGTTAGCTTGGTTTAGCAGGTATGCATGCAAGCTGCCGTTGTAGTTTGGTTTAGTTTCATGAACGTGACTGCATCATCTAGAGTAAATAAGTGGAAAACCAAAGATAAAGTGGAGGTTGGAGGAAAGGTTGTCTGTAGAGGCATTGTGTAACTGACCACTGACAGAGTGGTCAGTTGGTGACAGAGTTGGTTCTGACCTGGGGCTTCTACCTGTATCGCTGCGGGCACTTCAGCGGTTGTCTGAGGTTTCTTCAGAGTGCATCTCTGAGGCTGTGATGCAAGTGTCGTCTTCGTATGATGGATATTGATGTGAGATCCTTCTGGTCCAAATGCAAACTGCTGTGTATTAACAACTGTTTAATCTTTCTTCCTTTTTTAGGAGTGGCATATCTGAAAAGTGGATGTTCAGGATAACATGTCCAATGTTTCGGAAGAGAGAAGCACTAGACAACAAGACATTAAGAAAGGACTCCAGTTTATAGAGTATGATTTTATGGTTTTATTCTTGTGTGCTTATATGCGTGTATATATGAGATGGATAGCTCTGGGAAAGTCCTTATAATATGGCACCAGTGGAGGAAGGAGGGGAGCACCTGAGTTTCTCCTCAGAATATTTGCTGACGCTAACACGGAAATGGAGAGCAGTCTTAAAGAAAAGAAAGAACATTTCTTTGTTCCCAAACAGAGCAGATTGAAGGTGGGAGGGTATTTCTTTTCTGCCTTCAAGAAAAATCAGCATTGAACTTTTTTTGGTGGGTGGAAAATGTTGATAGCCTGAAAATCCACCTTACACTTATGGACAGCCACACCTAAGTCTAGGTTGCTGCGGAAAGGGATGGCTTTACTCACCACTAACTAAATGTTTCAACCCTCTGGAGCTAAAATTTAACCTAATGAAAAATCATCTTAGTAGTTAATTTTCTTTCGGATCAGTGCCAAATTCTTCTTCAGAAGATCCTGGTTAGCTTAAAATAACTGTGAAATTTCAGACTAGTTCACTGCTTGCCTAAGACATTCCTTAAAAATTAAAAAACAAAAAAAAAAACAAACCAAAAAACCAAAAGAAAACCCAAACAAAAAACCCGAAATACTACCCTTTAAAAATTATTTAGAAGCAGATTCTCAGATAACCTGTATGGGAAGGGAAAGGGAAAGGGTTCTTATTTTTCTTCCTGAGAAGTTGGAAGTAAATACCTCTGTTCTGTGCTAGGACGTTTCTGTTGTGTGTCATACAAAAGAACTCTTAAAATTCCTGTTCTGCCATTGGTATGACTTAATTAAAATGCATGTGTTCTTTTGACAGATAGTTTGTCATTTTATAATACTTACAAGAAGATTGTAGTTCTCCTCATGTATAATCTGTTTCTGTACAGTGGTGGAGAAGAAGGAAATAGTTTTTAAACAAACGGGGTTAAGATTTTAAACTCAAAACATTCAAAACCATAATGTGTTTTAAACAGCAGAGTTAAGAAATGAAAATGAGTCATTAGTAATAAGAAAACATTATTTAATTTAAATTAGTCTACAAGCACTCCCACCTTGTTCAGTGCAGGCAATACAGGATATTTAGTTTTGCCTGTTGTAGCAGGTGAGGCTGCTTTTAGTAAGAACCAGTATTCTCCAATGTGATGGTCTTTTAAGCAATGTAAGTAGAAGTAAATTTTGTAATTTCTTTTTCTAGATCAACTTTGCCCTATCCAGGGACACAAGAACAATATGAGGTAATGAAATTACTTTTGCATTTCCAAGAGTTTTTAACATGGACCTATCTTATTATATTTATTCTTTTTAAATAATCATTTAAGAATGATATAGTATGAATGGTGATTTACAATGTCTCAGTATTGGAGCTGGAGGACTACTACATTGTGGTATGAGTATGCAGCTGTTTCGATGCCCAGAATTCACTTATATAGCAGTTCAGATTAACTTTTTCTCAACTAGTGTTAGGGATGAGTTTGGGGCATTCATTAGATAAAACCATCTGCTGTTCTGAGTAAAGTGTAGGGTAGCACAGTAAAAGGGAGATGAAAGGACCTCAGTCACATAAATCTTCATAACATATTTTGTTTCTGTACATGTTATAATTGTGCATAATTTTTCAGTTATATTTTCAAATTCATCTTTTTAGCATTTTTATCCAATGGTAGGTGATTTCATTGGTTTTGAGAACATATTAGATAAAAAAGCAATTGTACACATTCTAGATTAAAAAAATATCTTTTGCTCTGTGTGTACTACTTGTTTGCCAGTTGCTATGGCTGCTGCTTGCTAAAAGAGTGTAGGGAACATATAGATGTGTGTGTGTGTGTATATGTGTTTTTTACCTTACTTATACAAAGTAATTATTTTATCAGCACATGTATTCTGCTGTTGAATATTAGAGATTGTCTTGGAAAAATGTCAGAAGAAAAATACTAATATAGATGAAAGCTTTCAATTTCATTTTGATTCTGTGAAGTTACAAGTATAAATTTCCTGTTTAAAAATATGTTTGGAAATATGGAAGACAAACAATAAAACGGCTGTTGATGAGTTTCTTTTTTTTTTGTTGCAGTTATTTATACGAGAGCTTGTTAGAAATCTTTTTAATGAAGGGAATGATGTATATCGAGAAGGTGATTGGCGAGGATCACTGAGTCACTATACAGAAGCTATAAACATAGCTGATTATGCTAATTCTGAAGAAATCCATATTTCTGATGATATTTTGGAAAAGCTGCATGTGAACAGGATAGTATGTTTTTCAAATATGGTAAGCTTCTATTTAAACTGTACAATTTCTTAAGAACAGTATGCTAAGCGAGTATGAAGACACAAAAAGTTTCCTAGTGAGCGAAAAGCTCTTGGTGTTGGTTTGAGAATTGGCATGTTTCAAATCATTCTTCGTGTCCTTCTTTTTACAAGTGTAATCATTGAGATATGTTTAGTTACTAATACTAGAATATTCACATAAGTGTCATACTAGACTTGGAAGTTGAGAGAACAGTATACATTTATACTGCTGATTGCGTGTGAGTCTGCTGCTTTCTCTGTGGAATAAGATGGCTCTTGTGAAAGAGCCAAATTGTCTCCATGACTGCTGCTGGATTTTACATGAATGGTGGCCCTGCTTGTTTTCAGTTGCATAAGTTGGTGACTTAGCAAAACTCGTACATGCAGCATGCAATGACCTTGGAGAATGTTTTATAGTGTTTCAATGCCATCATCTAATATAGTTTAAATTTGATATTTCAATGAGAATAGTTCTGATTAGTGCCTTTTTTTTTTGTCCTTCTTGGAGGGATTGCATGAAAAAGTTCTAGAAGACTGTGAGATAGCATTAAGATTGAATGAAAACAATTTCAGAGCTCTCTATCGGAAAGCAAAAGCTTTGAATGAACTGGGAAGGTATGAGAAGGCTTATGATGCTGTAGCAAAATGTTCTCTTGCTGTGCCACAGGTAGGTAAATTATATATTGATGATTATTTTTAAAGATTTAATACAGAAAACTTATACTTACGTCAAAACCAGTGAAGGTCTTTTGGTTGGTCTGGGTTTTTTTAATGTAGTAAAATATTTTTTATTCATCTAAGAATTATTTTTTGTTGTGGAAGTGGAGACCATTAGCAGAGATTATAGTCTCCAAGTGCAGTTCCTTGTGTTAACTTTCAGCAAAAGAAATAGTTATTTTGGAGTGAGTCAAGTGCCATAAACGTTTGCAGTAAACACTAGAACCACTAAATTAGGTGTTTAAAATTCTCTACAGTCAGAAGTATACTCATGACATAAAAAGAAAAAGCACTCATAATTATAACATGCAATACTGATTCTCTTGATAACTGTATTTTATCCTTCAAAGCATTTAGTAACATTCTTACCTGTGCATTGTCGTCCATCCAAAGAACTTAGTGTGCACCTCTCATCTTGGGCTGTATCTATACTAGCCAGCAGCATGTGGTATAACAGGAGAGGATCTGTAGACTTAGATGCTGGTCCTGAGGATCCAATTTCGATGGCTGGTTGTGATTTTTTAAAATTTATTTATTTTTTTTAAAGGAGTTGAAGTGGATCAAGTGCACTCCTAACTCACTTTCAATTTAGTTTCATCCAAAATCAATCAATTTGGCTCTCTGAGACCCTTCATAATGCAAACATAATGCAGTGAGTGAGAATGAGATTTCACTTCAGAAATGCACTCCTGATTTGAATGAAAATGCTGATGGAAACTTTACATGCTTTGTTCAGAATAGACTGATCACAGGACAGAATACTGAGTGACTTTTTTTTTTTTCTTTTTCTTTTCTACATCAAAATAGCAGTGAAATGGCTAGACTGCTGAGCGTAGGTTTACCTCTTGATAGAGAGATGGTTTCAGTTGTGTTTCCAAAGACACGAGCTGTTTATCTAAATGTTTAACTTTGGACTTTGGATCCTCACTTTGCACCTCCAGATCTGAATGTTTTTGCTTAAGTTTTCTAAATAGACTTTTCTAGCTATAGGACATGTTCTGAAAACTAAATTTTAAATGTGTAGTTACTATAACTATAGGACAGAGTGAAATATGACCAGGTTTTTAACCCAGCTTTTCTAGTTGTATCATGTAATTACTGCCAAAATGTGGAGTTCTTATTAAGTATTCAGCAGTGTTATGTCGTAGCTGACGTTATGGTAATTAGAAATGTGGTAATCTGTGTAAAAACAGAACAGAAAACCCTTATCCCCTCAGAGAACAAACAGCCTGCCCAATTAAACAAACAAAAAATACCCACCCACAAAAAACCTCACTTCTCTGAACTTTTCTGGTTTTAAATTCAGATAAATGCAAGACAAGTTTACTGTCTATTTTCTGACTTTTAAAAAAATTAAAAATATTGGAGTAATTTTGCTTGAGGGTAGCTGTATTTTTAAGCATTAACTTGCAGTCCCATACATTTGTGAATGAATAAAGATGCATTATGAGACAACCTGCATATAGGGGTCTTGCAGACTGTATACTGAGATGTAAACCGATGCCTTGACTAGATGACATGTAAATTATGAAATTTTATTCATGTCTTTCAGGATGAAAGTGTGATTAAGCTTACCCAAGAAATAGCTGGAAAACTAGGGTTAAAAATAAGGAAAGCGTATGTAAGAGCAAAGGTAAGATTTTATTTTAACATTTTACTGAGATTTCCCTCTCTTGATATAAATTCTGTATTTAATGAGGATATCCTTTCATTGCAGCCGCCCTCCTCAAATTCAGTTTCTAGTGATGTATCAACTCAGGTAAGGTTTTACATGTTCCAAGTGCAAGCTGACTTCAAACTACAGGGAATAATTGTTTCATAATTTCATTGTTATTCAGTGAAAATGGTGCAATTGACATTTCATATAAGGTGCTGTTATTTTGGACTCTAGGGTTCTGTTGATCTTTGTGTTCAGTTTTGTTGTGTATTTATGGCAGACTAGAACATAAGATTATCCTTCAAGTTATCTTTGTAGAATAAATGTTAGCTAATATTAAATCCAGTGCAATGAATATATTTACTTTTAATGTCTTGAGTCAAGGGCACAGTTAATGTGCTAATTTGTTTGTTTGTTTACTTTATTTCATTGACAATTATCAAAGTAAAGGGTACTGGGATAAAATCCCTTTTAATTTATGCATTTGTCCAGACTTGACTTTCATGAGCAGCTGAACTTGCATTTATATCACCACTTGTAATGTGGATGAATAGAGGTAATGAAGAGGAGCTCATACCTTATCTTACAGACTCTTTTCATGGGACTGTAGACAGTTTAGCTATAAATAAATGAGGAAACTTAGGCACAGCTCATTTAAGAGACTGTTTAGACTCTTTCTTTCCCTGAAATATCACTCTCACTTTTGTTGGTTGGTTGCAGATTTTTAGTGATGCAGTCTGCAAATAGATGCTTTATCTAAAAAAAAAATTGACGCTTAAATTCCATTAGACTTCATAAATTACAAATTTTACAAAACCTAAATTTGAGGACTTACATTCTTAGTCTGTAAATATGTATTTGAAAATTTTTAATGGCTTTTGTGCAAGGTGCTGAGAGGTATTTTTTTCTCACTTGCAGAATTCTTCTTCTGTAGAAGATATTGAGTTAGGTGAGTCTTGTTGTGTTACAATATTAATGCTAGGAAGCTAGATATGCCATGTGTATCTTGTATTTGTTAGGAAATTTCTTAAGAAAATTCATCTTGTTATTTGAAAGATCTGTGATTAAAAAAATTGATCTATTTATCTCTAAAACTACATATTTACGTGGCTGAGCAAATTTCCTTTCTGTCTCCTCAGCTTGATATGATTGTAACTGCTCCTACAGTGATCATCTCATACCGGTCTCTTTAAGTTGGAAAAAACAGGGACGGGAGAATATGACAAAGATTTAGTAAAGTATCAAACCTGTAACTTTTACTGTCTTTAGTTGAGTAGTATATAAACTCTGAGATATAGGTACACATGAATTGGAAGCTAGTGGAAGCTGAATACATTCAATGTGGTTTTATTTAAACATTCTTCATGTTTCTCCACTCTCTCAGGCCCCACATTGTCAGAGTAAAAGTTATGCAACATATTTTTATATCTCTGAACAAAAGTTCCAGTCATTCCCATCTTCTCTGTTTCAGATTTGTCTGACCAGAAGCAGGAGATGATTTCTGCTGCTTCTTCATCAAACTTTGTTTCTGAGGTGTCTAAAGTGTCATCAGTACCTGTACCATCTTTATCTTCTGTTATGCCTCTTCAAGTGGAAAAGGTTTCTTTGCCTTCTGCAGTGTTGGCAAATGGAGGGAATGTTTCTTTCTCTATGCCAGAAGCGTGTTTAGATTGTGGAGATGGAGATATAATTATTGGGGAAGAACTTGATGAATTACTGGATTCTGTGCCTGATCCAGATGAAAGTGTAATGGTAAGACTTGTTTGTTTGTTTGTTTTCTCAAAAGACTGTCCTTATGAGTGGAATCTTGTATTTTTATCAAGTGGGCTAGTAGTGAAAAGTGAGTTAACTTTTGTAGCTGCATTGAGTTATATCTGTGCTTAGTCAGGTTGATTTTCTCAGCTGCAGATTCTTGCAAACATGGCTGTAAAGATACTAGGACCCAGCAGAGCTCCAAGGACAACTACATTGGTTTTGCGTGTTGGAAAACCTGAGAGAGGGTGCTGGGGGAGGGTTAGTGCTTCAGAAATACAGCTATACTACTGCCGATACCACTGCTGATCCCCGTCCTGCTGGTACAGTGGGAGCAGTACTATTTCCAGGAAGTACTATGAAAAGTGAAGTAGACATTTTGAGTCCGGGCTAGTATGGTTTGGGGTTTTAGGTTTTTTTTAGGTTTTTTTTTATTTTAGTTTTTTTTTGTTGTTGTTGCTGTTGTTTGGTTGGGGTTTTTTTTGGTGCAAATAAACTTGCAGAACCTGGGAGTGTGTTGGAGTGCCCATCTTGTAGCTGTGGAAACTATAGTTAAACTTATGTTAATAGCTTTGTAAGACAGTAGTACTTGTGCTGTGGTCTTCCAGTGCATTTGCTAGTATCTCTACAGTCAGAGCTTGTCCAGATCCACATCCTCGTAACAAGAAATAGACCATCATAAGTCTAACTTTTTGTATTTTTTAGAGGAGATTATTAGAGAAATTCAGGCACGTGAAGAATTGTTCTTAATTACACAGTCATAACCAACTGCGAAGCATACAGAGTTCCTCTACTGTTAGTCAAAATGAGAACTCTTTTAAAATTATGAATGTTAAATGATAAACTTTAGTCGAAATGAGAGTTATCCGAATTAAATAGCAAGGTTGTTGACTCTCTGCTGTGGCCCTGCTAGTCATTTGGAGCTCTTAGTATTGCAATGTTAAATGAGGCTGTGGCGTGTTTAATTCTTCAGTCAGTTGTGATTTTAATTCTTCATTCAGCTGTGGATGCAGTTGTAAATCTTTAAATCAAAAATACTTGAGCTTCTATTTTTCTGTTTTATGCACTTTGTTTTATAGAGTGTATTTTGGAAATGTAGAAAGTACTTATTTTTGAGAGGTCCTAGGAAGTTCCCTGCACTGGTCAGGTAGTAGGACTAGATGATTGTTGTAGGTCCTTTCCAACTGAAATACTCTAGTCTAGTCTGCCATAGTGAAAGCCAGGGGGAGGTACTGTCTTCCAAGATAGACTGCGGTCTCGTGTAGTGTAGAATCCTGAGTTGTAGGCTAACAACTTGGGGAACAGAGGGAGTTTCACGTTGGCCAAACTGTGCAAACTAAATTGGTCAGCCTCCAGACAAGGACAGAGCTTCTTGGGGCAACAGGGAGGGAGGGAGGGAAACTCCCCTACTTGGCAATGTCCTTAACAAAGGTGTACAGAAAGAGGTGTTCTCTACCATGAGGGAAGGGAAGGTGATCTGGCCTTTGCCGAACATGGTATCATTTAATGGTGTCTGAGGATTTATTTCGAGGTTAACTCTTAACTCTGTACTGCACTGCAATTTGATTAATGTTCTCTTTACTTAGAAAAAATAATGTAGGTTTCTGACTCTTCCTACTCTTCCCTATTATGTTTTTGACATAATCCAGCTCTGATCTGATTGATTAAAAAATCCAAATCTGTTAATAAGTAAATAAACTTCAGCTAACCAAACCTTTGAAGTGGTTGATTCACAGATAATTCCTTGCATTAGGGCAAGTTCGCTAAGTGCACTGTAGCTCTGTACGGTACTGTAGGGTACCTTTAATTGTTGTTTTTCAATATGTTTATAAAAACTTTGCAGAAACTTTATTAAAATAAATACTGTTGCAGATTGTGTTCTTAAGAAGCTTTTTTTTTTGTGTGTGTGAACATTCTTTTTAAATGTCTTTTTCCAGCAAACTACAGGAGCCAGAGGACCTATTCCTGCAGCAAGTGTAGCTCCTAGTGTACCTTTCTCTGCCTCTTTGTTGGGGACTCTGCCAGCTAGTGCAGGATTTGTTCCTTCACCTTCTCTTTCAGAAATCTTTTCACCACCTTTGGCTTCTTCCCTGGAAAATTTTTGTTCACCATTAAGCACCTTTTCAATCAGTGACCCCAAAAGAGGTAAGAAATTAGTCTTAATATTTAACCTTTTATGATGAGAGTTGTGCATGAACCAACTGGCTTCTCTTTTTAACAAATGAATTTTCACAACTATTCAGTGATACTTAATACTTACATAAAATTTGATCTGTGTTCACAGTTTTTGAGTATTGATAATCAGTGTTGATTGTACACAAGAATTTATCATCTCAGCTTTTGTTTACTTGGGGTCTGCCTAAGCATGCTCCAAGCTCCCTCTGTTCAGTTTTTCTGCATTTATTTTGTAAGTTATTTGTTTCAAGTGAATAAGTGTAAAGAAGGAACCATACCATGTTCCTTCAAACACTTTAAAAAAAAAAAAAAAGGTGTTCTTACAGCTTAAACTATTTCTGATTATTTGGCAATAAACAATAATTCTAAAAGGCTAATATAATTATATATTCTGAAGAAATACCAGCATTACGTGTTTGGATTCAAACTCTAGGGACTGTAATTACGTAGTGAAATCAGATATGTCAAAAAGATATAAATAGTCAATGAACTAGAAAATATAAAGTTTAGTCACTAATTACCAGTGTTAAAGGAGCATGTTCTCTTTAGAATGAAGCCGGAGTTAACAGAATTTAAATTAAAAACAGAAGAATCCTCTTAACTTTCTTTAATCTCATTTTTGATAGTCAGGTATTGCTTATCTAGCTGCCCTTTTTGTACCACACAAGTATTTTCATGTTGCTTCAGCATTATGCCTATGTAGATTCCGCTGATGTTAATCAGATGGTTATATTGAAAATTATTACCTAGTAATTTTTCAGCCCAGATGTTTACAAGGGCCTTTTACATAATTGAAAAAAAATAATCACAACAAACAAACAAAAAAACCAAACGCTTTGGTGTTTGTCAAAAACCAAACTTCTCAGGAATTATAAATATTTTTTTGCATAGGGTCTTTTAGGGAACTGAAATGGTTAAAACTTATTTTTATTCCCTGTAGACCTTTCAAGTTCAGCTTCTAGAGATGGAACACCAACACTTAACAGCAATAATTCCCCCTTGTTTGTAAGTGTTTTTCATGTTTTCTTTCACATCAGTTAAAATGTTAGCACGTTGAAGGTTTAACATAATCTTAATTTTGGCAGTAGAAGTTTCTATTTTTAAAAAATGTCACTTTTATAATTAAAATACAATTCTGACTTGGAAAACAGGTGTACAGTGACTCACAGCAACAGTAACTGAACACAAGAAAAAATAAACAAAGGTTGTTTTATATATACAAACTTTGACTACTGTCATAGCCAGTTTTCTGTTCTGAGGAACTTACTGTAAAATACTGCGGAAGTATAAAATAACCAGCCTGAGAGAGAAAATACCTTATCATCTGAGTACCAAATATTAGGAATTCTGAAGGACTGTCCCAGTAGAGGAACACAGCAGAGACCGCCTTATGTCTGAGAATCTTTCTGGTCTCTGTATTCTAGTCGTGCTGTGTATTTTCAGTTGGGTTGCTAGCCATTGATATATGGGAAGGGTGGCATGAAGGATTGCATACTCCTGAGCCAGGCTGGAGTAACAATTAGCCTGGAAAGTGTTATGGACCTGATTGGGTCTTGTAATGTGCTTAGTCTGTGCTGGTTATATGGCTTTTGTAAAATCTCCCTTCTTAGACATGGGGTTAAGTTTGTATTATGAACTTTTTGTGTATAGTTTTTCTTATGCTTTGAAGAATAATTTCGATAGGTTACACTTTAATTGTAGATAAATTAAGGTATGTGGATTGAGTAAAATATGCTTTTTTCCAACAGATAAATGGCCCTAGTAGTTTGTTTGGCTCCGAAAATTACATGGGAATTGCAGGCCAAACTAGAAATGACTTTTCAAATGTTTTTAGCAGTGCAACTGCTAATATACCTGTATCTTCAGCACTTGCGGGAAGAAACCCTTTAGAAAGCACACATGAACTGAGACAGGCCTGCCAGATATGCTTTGTCAAAAAAGGTAAGGGGCTTTTAGACTCGATTAGTTTGATTTTTAGAAAATTAAAAAGCGTTCACTTAAAATTTTAGTGTTGATAAGTTGAAATAGTTGACTTCTGAACAATTTTAATCCTGACTTGTTCTTTGCAGATGTAGTACAATCTTACGATTAAGGAACTGGTAAAATGTTTCAACAACTACTTTATCTTCTTTCTTCTCGTCTTTATTTCTTGTCCTAATATATTCTTGATTCCCAAAACCACCACAGATCACCACACGCTTTCCCCAGCCTGTAGGTTTACTATCGTTCACGTTCTGTATTCGCTTTCCTCCCAACCCCCAGGGTACTGTGAAGAATGACACCTTTGCTCAAGACTAAAAAAAAACTTGCAATACTCTCTCTGATTGGCCATGGGGAATTGAACCGCAGTTCAAAGTACCTGGTAACCTTCACATCCCATCTGTTTTATTGTTCTTTCAAACTAATTCTAAATCATAATCCTGAGGCTTCCAAACCTTAGTAATAATTAACTCCACTGTATTGACTCAAAGGATCTTAACCAGTATTGGGCTTTAATACAACTAATCTTTTAGGCCTGAGCTGTTGCTGTTTAAACAGAGCTGTATTCTAGAGGCAGTAGGTGTAATTAAGACTAATCTTAAAAATAAGCGTTGTGTTTCAAGTTATAGGTGTCATTGGTATTGATACACTAATAAAGTGCAGCATAGTAACAGATCTTATAAAGAATTGTATCAAGACATTTAGGGGATGACTGTTTTAGTTTTAAGAACTTCTGTATTAGTTTAAAATTATTTTTACAAGAAAAATCCATGAAGTTATGTTTGAAAAAACATAGAACACGTTCTGTTAAAAGCAGGAGCTATGGAATGTTGGTGGAAGTACTTAGCATCTTTCTATATTGAGTTTTTGTATGAAAGCATCTATTTCTTCTGTTTCTTTACATCCCTAGCAAAGCCTTTAACCGTTTCCTGGCTTTACTACCTACTTTTGAAACTGTACTGTTCAGTGTCTTGTCCAGGGAAGCTGGGTCACACTCTTGTTTTTGTAGTCCATTGAATAGTAGAATTCACTGAGCATTGCTTGTCTGCAGACTCACTCCTCTATTTCTCCATTTTAGTGGTACTGTAATCTTCAGTTCAGTATCATTCTGAAGACAGAGTTTAAAGCTAGGCACAGTTTTGTTTCCAAAATCACAAACTTCTGGGGTTGGCATTTATATTTTTGGCACGTGTGTACTTCTTACCTGGCGTGTTTTGTCTCTGAACATAGTGACTGTTCTAATATAATAAAAGTTGAAGGTTGAGAGAGCCGTTTGCTTATCTTTGTAATTCATCTGCATTGACATTATAAATAAGCAATTTAAGTTTTAAATTAGTGTTATGGAAATGTATACTTTAGAATTTGAAAAAAGTCAGCGATTTATTGCTGTTCCAAAGTAATCTTAAGATTATAAAACAGCATCCCTCCCCAAGTAACTTCTGGTTTTTTTTCTTGCCGAGACTGGTTCTTTTGTAAGTATTCAGTTATTTTCTATTCTGTTCAACATGGCTGTTAATGACTTTTGGTTCTTCAGAGCTGCTGGTGCAAGTAGGAATTCTATATAGTGTGCTCGTGTACTCTGCTTTTGGGCTTATGTGCCAGTCTATGTATGGAAATGTTAAAAGTATACTGCAATTTATGCAACTACAAGCCATTTTCTGTGATTGTTTCAGGTCCTAAATTACTGGATTACGCTTACCATCCCAGTTTAGAGCATAAATGTAAGAAGGATATTCTAATTGGCAGAATAAAAAACTCTGAAGATAAATCATGGAAGAAAATACGTCCAAGACCAACAAAGACACAGTATGTGGGACCATATTATATATGTAAAGGTATGTGTTATAGATAGTAAAATGTTAATGCCTACACTCAAAGTAATATAGTTTAGCTTTTCCATAGTGAAATATAAAATGAGTCTTTATTCTTGCTCATGGGAGGTGGAGAAGAAAGTTCACTGGGCTGTTTATATTTTCAAAGGCTGTAAGGAGAGTCGTGTTTTGAACCATTAATATGATTATTTAGAGAACATGCACTGTACTTCTGCACTGCTTTTCATCACGAATAACTTTGCTTCTGACTGCAATATTTTTATATCCCTACTTTTGCTTCTTTTTACTGTATTGCTCCATATGACCCCTTCTTTTCTTCTGAACTATGCATAGAGTATTCATTACTAGCGAAGGTCATGGGAGTAGTTCCCTTCATATTTCTAATACTCTCCCAGAAGTTTTGGTGTGCGTTTGTGTCACCATTTGGCCAGCCAGTAGGGGAGGTAGACTGCAGTCCTGAGACGTGGAGCCTGCTCTGACTACAGCAGGTCTGTCGGCATGCCCCTGCTCTCTCATCACAAGTTGGTGTGTTCTGGCAAGGAGATGGTCTGGGCCAGGAGGGACACGAAGCACAGCTTTTCCAGCTGCTTTTAAGTTAGTGAGAGAACTGGTCTGACTGTTATGCAGGCTTGGAGCATACTGTTGCCCTGAAAACGGTATACTTCTGGACTGTTACTGTTCAAAAAAAAAAAAAAAACCAACAAAAAAGCATTCTTGTTAGTCCTTGCAGTATGAACCTCTACTTATGATGTAAGCAGGATGACTTATGGATTAATTAACAGCTGTATCTGGCTGTATTTAAGCAAAGGATATTGTGAGTTCTCAGCGTTGTTGCTTTAAACTAGAAAAGGGTAGCTGATGCAGTTGTGCATCAGCCTTTCTGAGGAGTTTTACATTTTCAGCAAGTCATTCAGCAGAAGGTTTTGTTTCTGTCTGCTAGACTTAAGCTGACCCATTTACAACAGATGCAGCTTCTTTATTAAAAACATTTGAAATGGAGATAGAGGAAGTTTTAAGATAACTTCCAATAAAAGCTGTGTAAAGCAATGTGTTACTCAATGTTACCATTTTAGATGTCGCTGCTGAAGAGGAATGCAGATATCCAGGTCATTGCACGTTTGCGTATTGCCAGGAGGAGATCGATGTGTGGACACTGGAGCGCAAAGGAGCCTTTAGTCGAGAAGCTCTTTTTGGAGGAAATGGAAAGATCAACTTGACTGTCTCCCAACTTCTTCAAGAACATCATGGATTATTTATGTTTCTTTGTGAGGTGCTGCTTTATTTCTAATGATACAATAAGAATGATAATAGATAGTAAAATTACCTGGAAAAAACCACTTTGGTTCATGCATGCATGACTACTTTGTAAATTTGATACATCTATGTTCAATAATAATCTGTCTCTCTTTAGATTAGAGACTAGTTGAAGTCTCCATTAAAATCTTCAGGGTAAGGTATATTTTAAAATATATAAAATACATACTCTATAATTATCTCTTTTTGTATTCCAGAAATGTTTTGATCACAAACCCAGAATAATAAGCAAAAGGAACAAGGATAACTCATCATCTTGTTCTCATCCTGCTATGCATGACTTTGAAGATAACAAGTATGTCTGAAATATCGTTTCTTTTTAATTTTCAATCAAAAGCAAAGGTTTCAGGACTTTTTTTAATATTTACTTAATTTCTTGCCTGTTGATTAACTTCTCTTCCTTGCTAACTGATTTTGGAGGTATTGATAAAACAAACTTGCTGAACCAGGATTGTCTCATGTAACTAAACTCAAAGTGAACTATTTCTTTATCAATGCATTAAAGATTAGTGGTATCCACCTCGTGTTTAAATCTTACAGGCTTTGGTGTCGTGTTGTTAATAGTTTATGTACCTGGTGAGCTGGATTGTTGTGAATGGGTATGGGATGTTAAATTAATACAGGAATTCGTACATTGGCTCTAACTTCAGTCTGTTTTGCCTGTTTTTGCTGTAGTTTTAACTAAGTTAAGAACAGGTTTACTTTCATTACAGTGTCTCAAATAGATCATAGTCCTTGTTAATTCAGTCGATTAAAAATAGTGTGAGCAAAGTGGCTTTAATTGTTCTTTGGAAGTTAACAAAGACTTCATAACAGCAATAGCCTTAAGCTTTTGAGAATTATTAACTTACATTTTTAGATGATGGAAATGTAAGTGGGAGCATTTTAATTGCTTTGTTTGTATTCCACTTACCTATATTGAGGAAATACTACAGTTGTAAGAGCAAGGCTGCTACTGTGATGCCTCAAGTCTTTCTTTAATGGTGCTCTACAAAAGAATAAGGACTTGTGTTTGTAATTGGATCGGTATATATACTTGAAAGTGGATGTGATATGCTTTCCCTCTTGGAAACTGGTAATTCTGTTGGATTGAATTCAGTAATGCTTTGTAGAAGAGGGACCTCTGGATTTTGCAGGAGTACTGTCATGTGGTGTTGGTTTACTCAGCTTAGAAGTGACAATTAGATGCTGCTTCTTTCTGGAAACTTTTTTGGCTTTCTAATTTCAAGTAAAACGTGTTAAAAAGTCATTTGAAGAAGATTTGATGAGGGATGGTTATTTTACATGCTTTTCCACACATGAACAAAGTCATTTTAAGGAATATCTAAAACTGACTGTTTTCAAAACAGGTGCCTTGTCCATATTTTGCGAGAAACTATGGTGAAATATTCCAAAATCCGCCCTTTTCAAGTTCGATGTCAGCTTGACCTGTGCAGACATGAGGTGCATTATGGCTGCTTACGAGAGGATAAATGCTTTTATGCTCACAGTCTGGTAGAGCTTAAAGTCTGGATAATGCAAAAGGAAACAGGTATGTTTGGTAAAATGCTCACTTTACTCTTCATTTGTAATGCCACGTCTTCCTTGTCGCAGCTCCTTTCTGAAACTAGCAACTTGGCATCAGTGCGTTCAGTTACAGTTTGCTGGAATCTTACATACAGCATGTTTGATAAAGAGTGATGTAAATATGATTAAAAGTGTTGAGTAGGCTACTAGCTATTCAAAATTTGAAAGTTTTTTTATAATAAAAACTGTCAAAACTGCTCATTGTGGTCAGATTTTTATTTCTTTAAGTAAAACTAGAAGTTTTGAGCAGACATTAAATCCAAGTCAGGCTAGACTTGTTTTTAAACCTGCAGAGTTTAAGATTTTGATCAAAATTCTTCTTCACAGAGCACTGAAAGAAAAGCTTGAAATATTTATGCCATTGTTTCCCTCCATGGCTCAGTACAAGAACTAAGTTTTTCCACAGCTAAAACTTTCTTTTAGCTTACTGTCATTCTGATATTCTTGTATAGTGAGCCAGAAAATAAATCTTCCAGATTTGCTACTCTGTCTCTCATTAATGCATGTGTTGATAAAACTTAACTATTTTTCTGTTCTTGATGACACAGGACATTTTGGCTGCTTTTTGTTGGTTTGGCTTGTTTTTGTTGGCTTCTTTGAGGATAATAAATTTTACCGCTTCATTTCTAGCTGATAGCTTTTAAACAACATGTCTCTACCTACAGTCCATTCCTTGGTCATGAGTTCCAAAGTACCCATGACTTTTTTTTTTATTTAAAAAAAAAAAAAGCCAGTAAATAATTTGTACCACTTCCTCATTCTTCCTACCTTGCTCTGTATGACAGCAGTACTTTACAGGATTGTTGTGATGCATAGAGGAAAAAGGGAAATGTGGCAATTCCAATTTGTTAGTGTTTCTGGCATTTTTGCCCCTTTGTCTGATATATCCTCACCTGTCCCTTCTTTGAAGAAGAGGCTCCTTGTTGCCTGAGCTTTGTGTCTAGATTCTTGTACAGTCATATTGACATGAGATGTCATACCGATCTGAAAATTTCTGAGGAAGAAAGTAAAATAGAGAGACTTCTTCACTGATACTCTGTCCTGGGATGAGCAGTTTCGGTGTGAAAGTAAAGCAGTTACTTCTTAGCAGCTGCCCCTACGAAGTCAAGGATAGCAAATCCTTACACTGTTATTTCTATTTTGAAGTAAGCGTTGGGTTCTCCAAGAAACTTGATTTGCCACAGAAGGCAAACTTGATTTTATGATGCGTTCATGTTGCCCTCGTGCTTTGCCAAAGTCAGTTAAAGCTCAGTCTCTCCTTGTTGAATGCGGTTCCTCTTCTGAATGTAAGGTGTGGGAAGTAAAGGAATGCTACCTCAGGAAAGAAACATTTTACTGACTCTCAAGTCCAAACACAGATGACAGTCTGTATTTGTGTGGAATTAAAGCAGTAAATGTTACAGTATGTGTGAACGCTGTATAGTTCTGATGGGAACCTTAGCCAAAATATTTATAAGATTTTTTTAAATTTAATTTTTTTTTTTTTTTTTTTGAAACAAAAACCTAATTAACAGAGCTTGTTTAAAATCTTTGTAAAGAAGGCAGGGGCAATCTAGTGTCTGTCAGCTTGCATTTTGGAGTTTTTCTGTGGTCCATAATACAATGTAGTTTTCCCAATTAGATTGCTATTAGATATATTTAAATAAATACTCAAAGATGCACCTTAATCTACTAGAGCAATCTGTAATTTAAAAAACTTTAATGTTTGCTTTTCAGTGTGATGGTATATACAATATTTCTGTTTTGGAGGCCCTCATGAGGTGTCCATAGACACACTCATGAGTCTGTGTATATGTATACAATATATAAATCTCTATTTATACACTATATAAAAAGAAAAACAGCTGAAAGCTTTTGGGGCTTCAGTAGCATTCCAGTTTGAACATGTCTGTAATTCTACAACAGTCGTAAGTGCTCAAGAACATTTTCTCTTCCTTTACAGGTATTTCGCATTATACTATTGTTCAGGAATCAAAGAAATACTGGCAAAACATGGAAGCTAGTGCACATGGATCACAGGTATTTTTGTTTTTCCATTAAACTAATTCTACATTAACTTTGGTGATAATTCTTTTTCTATGTCTGTGTGTAACATAGCTTATTTTAGCAATTACTTTTTAATTGCTCTCTTCAAATCCTCTCTTTCACTGTAGGCCGCCTTCCGCTTGCGCCCCTTACACTAAAATGCCTGCTTTGCTTCTGTGTAATTCCTTTTTTGCTTTGCTTATTCTGTCATAGGCAGAACACAAAACCTAAATATAATTTCGAAGTTAGCTGCCAATATGTGTTTTCAATATGTAGGACTTTTATATGTTTACTTTATATGTATTGTCACAACTTCTGGCTACATATATGTGAATCAGAAATAAGTTAAATAAAAATGCATTTGTTGAGAAATATCTAGTTTAAAGTTTGAAGTTACAAGCTAAACTATTCCAAGACATGCAGTGTAACATCTGCTTCTGGACACGTGTTGTAAACTTTTATTGTAGGGGGTAATTCATAATTATGTATGGATTTCTTTGCAGATACAAAATACCTTTTATTGTTCTTGTTATTTTTTTGGCTTAAGATCCTTGGGAACCAAATGAAATATGGATCACTTAATTTGAAGATGAAGTTTGTTTGTGGTCAGTGCTGGAGAAATGGTCAAGTTAATGAACCAGACAGAAACAAAAAATACTGTAGTGCAAAGGCAAGACACCCGTAAGTAAGATCAAGCAGTAAAAATTTTACTATGTTATCAGCCATTTAAACCTCCTTTGGGAAATTTTGTTACTGCTTAGGAAAGAGTCATATAAGGAATTTAAAAAGACACATTGAAGCAGAACACCGTAATCTCTTTGTAGTATGTTCATAATTGGTAATGAGAAACATTTTGGTAGCTGTTTGTTTTGAGTTTTTAAAATTATCAGTTACAGTAAAGTTTTAGTAGAATTTAGTTAAATCTCAAATACATGGTGAAAGCTTTCTAAAGAACCTTTCTGGGCTTTCCTGGTTCCGCTTCTGTGTACACAGTGTGTCTTTTTTTAATAATGTTTTCTTTCATTGAATGCAACTGTTTTTTAGATGGACCAAAGATCGCCGTGTGGTGCTAGTAATGTCTAATGAACGTAAGAAGTGGATGACCATTCGTCCTCTTCCTGCAAAGAAACAAGTGCCTCTGCAATTTGATGTATGTTAACCTAAAACTTAAGTTTTACTTAAGAAAATAGGGTAACTGGAAAATACTAGTAGTTGGGCTGGTTTTATCAGTTCTGCAGAAATTCCCGTGGGAGTTTGGTTTGTGGGAATATGTGAATAGTGTTTCTACGGAGCACAGCCTTTAGAAGAGTGCTATCTCACATGTTGTTACTGAAGCCCTTTCTCATCAGTGGAAGTTAATAACTTTTTAAGTGATAGTTAAATCACTTAAGTTCTTACCAGTTCCAGTAAATATTTCAGAAATAGTTTAAACATCTGTGGTCTGGTAATCTGGTAGGAGGCAAAAAGCAGTCATAGTACTTGCTTCCAGCAGTTTGCATTATTTTTTATAAAATAAACATGATGTTATTTTTCATGTGATTATAAATGTCTGATTGGGAGGGGAAATGCTAGCCAAGACTGGGAAAAAAACCAATTTTCTACTATCATCCTTTTTACTTTATAATTCGTAAGGATTTTTTTTTTTTAATTCACGTTCCAGTTGTGCAATCATATTGCTTCAGGCAAGAAATGTCAGTATGATGGAAACTGCTCATTTGCTCACAGCCCTGAGGAAAGAGAGATGTGGACCTATATGAAGGAGAACAGCAGTAAGTGGAAGAGTAAATCTAACGTGTTGTAAATCTAACTGTTCTGCTTTTCATTCTTGTTCCTCAGTTATTTTTAATCCACTTTCTTTCACTGTCTTTTGTAGTAAACCTTGCAGATACCTTTTTTTTTTTAAAAAAAAATTTGAATAAGCCCAGTCTGAATATTCAAAAACAGTATTGAATAAAAATAGCTGTGTTGTATTTCTGGTTTGATGCGGTTTTTCACAAGAAAGGTGATTGTATCAATCTTTTAAGATATGTTAGAAATGATCCATGCAGCAATATTGTTTGGTGTTTATATTCTGAATTTCCACGTGCACACGCTAGGATTCTGTTGATAACATACTGGGGCAAGCTATTTGTGGAAAAATTCTTCCTCCTCCCCGCCTCCACCAGTGTATTTACTGGGAATTGGTATTCACTTTCTCTTGTTGACTTGTTACCATATTAGAGTGTTACTGGAGAGAAACAATAAAAAATCAGAAGTAATAAAGGACATAAATGATAATATCATGGTCTGCAAGAAAGCAGACTAAATTTACCAAAAATTGCATGCATTATATTAGTACTTTGAAATTCAGATATTGATCAACAGTGGCACAGTTGTTACCTGCACTTTGGGTGCCTGTTCAGAAATGCCTTTCAGAAATGCCTTCCTTTCTCCTAGATAGGCTGCAATGGGTCTTAGTAAGTAGCCAGAGATTCATTTTGCTCTTGGCTCGTATCTCTTCTGTGTAACTATCTACATTGTGTCCTTCCTTTTTTCTTCTTACAGTAGGTGAGGACTGAATTATACTTGCGAACTCAGTCATTTATCTAGTATTCTCAAACTCTTGCCTTAATTGCTAATTACTTATTTTAGCTTCTGCTCTCATTAGTTCAAGACTTGGAGCAGTTGTATGACATATGGCTAAAAAGTCAAAAAACAGAAAAAGGAGATGATACAGCTGCTCAGGCAAACAAGGAAAATGGGAAGCAAATTCACATGCCAACTGACTATGCTGAAGTTACAGTAAGTAACCATAGTTCTAAATTCAAATGTGGGGTTTTCTTGGTTGTTTTTTTTCCTCCTCAGTCAGTAACATGTTGTTGTCCTTATTTTCTTGGTGCTTCCTTAGATCATGGCTAGCTACACTAAATGCAAACTTTAACTGACACTGTAAAGTAATTCTGAATCCTGTAAAGCCAGTGAAGATCATAAATTTCAGGTGATTGTTTAAATAACTGTATCTGTTTAGGTAAACAACAATGTACAAAGTAATGTAAAGAAAACATTCAGAATGTATTAGGAGCAGTTCTGTGCTTACAGTATTGAATTCTCAGTGTTTTGTTTTCAAATTCCCTGTCAAACAGGTGGATTTTCACTGTTGGATGTGTGGGAAGAACTGTAATAGTGAGAAGCAATGGCAGGGTCACATTTCTTCTGAAAAGCATAAAGAGAAGGTTTTCCACACTGAGGATGATCAAAACTGCTGGCAATATCGCTTTCCAACCGGATATTTTAGCATT
Organism: Tetrax tetrax; assembly: GCA_009806455.1. Taxonomy (NCBI): domain Eukaryota; kingdom Metazoa; phylum Chordata; class Aves; order Otidiformes; family Otididae; genus Tetrax; species Tetrax tetrax. The sequence continues at coordinate 37,444 of WHYT01012840.1, forward strand.
TGTGATAGGTATGTGTTTTTTAAGATGTCAAAAATCCTGAAAAATGACAATTCGTAGTGTAAATAATTAAAGCGGTTATTAGTTTTGACAGACAATGTTTCTAGTATTTCTTGCTTTGCATACATCTTTCGACAAGAAATTAAGTAATTAACAATATTTTAACCTGTACTTTTAGAACTCACAGTGTGACTAGGTGCCTAATTGTGGAACCAAATTAATTGCTTGTGTGATATTAATAAAGGGTTGCAGGTTTATTGCAGCTGCACAAAGTGTTGTTGGTATTACAAGTTTACTTAGGCATCTGCATATTAATTACCTGGGACACACAAGAACAGTACCTAGCTGGAGAGTGATATTGGAGCTTTAAGGCAAGTAGAAATGTTGTTAGCATCAAAACAAATTTTTTAAAATCAAGCATTTGTTATTGGAAATTGTTTATTGGAAGAGAACTTCCAAGACCTGTTGGTTTTCCCCGCATTGGTTGTACATTTTGCTGCTCCCTTTAATTCTTAAATGCACCCTGTTTGCTGGACTACAGTAGATTCCCCCCTGCCAAATTAGTTGGATTTTTTAACAATAGTAGTTCTCTAGCTTAGTGAGTTAAATGATAAGGTATTCAGTTACCTGATAATTTGACCTGATGAAATTCAAGGTTTCAAGCATTAAATGACTCAGTAAAGTAGGAGCAGGAAGAACAGAAAGAAAAGAGCCATCTCTTGTCCTTTATAAATACTTGACAGCTGGGAAAGAAAAATATAATCAAATGCTAAACAGTTAGTATCGTCTTACTTTAAAAGACAATACTAAGATGACTTTTTTTTTTTCTTAGTATTTTAGTGTATTTGAAAAACAAGACCAGAATAAAATACCTAAATACAATAGTGATCATGATAATTCTGTGAAAACAGTATTTGAAATCTGTCTTAACAGATATATGGCTGGTACTTGCACTGAAGGAAACAACTGTAAATTTGCCCATGGAAATGCTGAACTCCATGAGTGGGAAGAACGAAGAGAAGTTTTAAGAATGAAGCTCAGCAAAGCAAGAAAAGACCACTTGATTGCTCCCAGTGATAATGACTTTGGAAAATACAGTTTTTTGTTTAAAGATTTAAACTAATACTGAGATGGCACATACATGTTATCAGCTGGAAGCATAAACCAGAAAATTTGACAATAATCAAAAGCATGTGACAGATAAGCTGCAGGTTTTCTGCTTTTATTGGCATATATTGTTCCTCCTGAACAGCAAAATATAGTAGATTTAGGGGGATTGAGCAGACCTGTCTATGCTCTCATGAAACAGAGTGGTGGTTAAAAATATCTGAAGTATTACGTGCTTACTCACCTTCTGTTGGACAGAACGTTAGGAAATAGAAGGGGGAGAAGAGAGGTTATAATATCTAGGAAGCCCCCTAGTATCAGTCCTTCAGTTGAAAAACCTTAAGGTATCAAGGTATTACAAAACAGAGTGTTATGGGCTAAGAAGAAAATGATCATGAAAATTCTTCAGATCTTTTAATGGAGAGGAGTTTGCTACTTATCTATATGTAGGTTGCTAAAAAGGATTTTCTTATTAAAGATTTTAAACAAAATAACCATTTAACTACAATATATGTTGAATGGATATTTTTCCTTTATTTGTATGTTTCAATATAATTTACTGAAAAAAGGGTCTTGGGAGGAAATAAGTATTAATTTTTGAAAATGAAGTAGTTAATTCTGTTTCTTGGTCTTTGCTGTTTAAATGATTTCGAAAGATTACACTTGTATGTCAGTATTGTGTATTATTGTATGGACTAATGTTGCTTGTAATAAAGAGAACTTTACACAAATCTGTTTTCTGCATGTAGCCTCTCAGGACTGAGATTTTGTAAAAACAAAAAAAAAGCAATGATTTTGCCTACTAGCAAAAGCTTGAGCACCTGTAGCTAAAAATTTAATAAGTTGGTATTTGTGTCTGGAGCTGCTTGTTTGCAGCTTTCTGTATTGTCATTAGCTCATTGCATCACTAAAATAACAAAAGTGGCCAACTAGCTTGTGAAGTAGACAAGCGTTTTGGAGCTACGTAGTGCTGGGACAGGTTTTCAGCCTTTTGACTTGGACAGCTGCGAGGTGGATGGTACTTCAAATTGCATTTCCTGCAGACAGTAGGAAATGCAGACCGTGGGCTGAGATGACTTCAGGCTCATGAGCCTTTTGGCTTTACAGTTGCCAGAGCTTCTGTTGCATTTTGGCTTCTCTGCAGATTGTGCTTTCAGCTTCCTTGTTTGTTCACTTAATTTCTTCCCCCGTAGGTTTGTTGGGTTTTTTTTTAATAACTAAGCTTCTTTGTCATTCATTTAAAATAGCTAAAGCTAGGTTTCTTTTTTTTTCTCCCTTCTCTTGGGAGTATTTTTCTTTGTTACTGGATGACCTTATATAATTAGAAGAGCTTTATCAATGACTGCAGTCGGTTGAATGTAGTCATTGGCGATATATTGTATACGTAAAAAGTGTTCAACCAAAGTTCAGTGATACCCATGCACATGCCAAGCCTGGATGCTGTGTCCCTTTCACTTCACAAAATAAAAGCACAACTATTAAAACAACGCTTTATGCTTCAGCCATAGTTGGGAACGTGTGAACTGCTCCTTACAGGCAGGCTGAAGGATGTTTGAGTACGATGTACAGTATGCATACACCATCAGCTTGATACCACCTGCTGCAACGCTGATTTTTTACATTGTTTGTAATAAACTGAGCTTGAAATAGTGTACTATGGACACTGTTATATCTGTGACAACCTGATTGTATCGTGTGCCTTTCTGAATTGTTTTTCCAATTTTATGCTTTCATTGTTTAATGTAAGTGCTCTGTAAATTATTGGAAGTAATTCTAGACAAAACTAAACATGAAATCCTTGTTCTGTAAGGACGGTGTGACATCTTTAATGACTGCAGCGTGGGGGCCGTTGGGGAACAGCTGCCGGGGGGGGCTCGGCCCTCGCAGGAGCGGAGCAGTTCCTGGGAACTACTGATCCCGGCGACGGGACTTCTAGCGACGCCCTGCACAGACTGCAGGAGGCCAACACAACCATAAATTAACACACTTTTCCCGACACCACGGGGAGCGAGTGAGGGCCGCCGGCCTCAGGGCGCTGCCGGGCCCGCTCCCCCCCCGCCGCCGCCGGGGAAACCGCGCCCCGGCCGGGCCCGGCCGCCAGTGCGCCTGCGCGGCGCGGCGTGACGTGGCGGCGGCGGGTTCGCGGTGACGGGGCCGCCCCGCGCGGCTGACAGGCGGGCGGTAGGCAGACGTGTGCGAGCGGGAGCGGCCCGCGGCCCCGCGCCTCTCCCCGCCCCGGCCGGGGGTGATGTCGTTATGCGGTGGCTCCGGCCCCGCGGCTGCCCCTCGCCTGCGGCCTCGCGCCGCGCAGATGGCGCGGCGGCCCGAGCTGCTGTGCGGCGCTGCCATCGTGCTGGGCTGCGCCTTCCTCGTCGCCCTCAAAGTCACCTGCAGGTAATGGCGGGGAGTGGCGGGCGGACCCGGGGCATGCGGGGCCCGGCCCGAGGGTAAGCGGCCAGCCGGCGCTCTTCTGGAGGCGGTGTGTGCTCCTGAGGCCTGGTGCGGAGCCGCCCGCGGGGGTTCCGGCCCGGGGCCTGCGGGTGTGCCCGGGCTGGCGGGGCCGGGGGTCCTCCCGGGGCGCGACCCCTTGTGCCCGCTCTGGCCGCGCGTCTCCCCGCGCTCTGTGCTCGGGCCCCGAAGGGCCGCTCCTCGGGGCGGGGGGGGGGAGGACAGGCGCCTTCCTCCTGGGCCCGACGACACGCGATCCCCATGGCAACGGCGGCCGTTCTCGTGCCGTGGGGGATCCCCGTCGCCAGCTCGGCGGTGGGGGACACGGGGCCCAGCGACCCGCGCCGGGGCGGCCCCGCTCCCCGCGTTCGTGCATGCGTGGGGAAGACGCGCCGGTGTGTTTGAGACACGTCTGCCTTCCTCGGGGTGTGGCGGTAGGTACGCGGGTGCACACGCACCCGAGGGACAGGCGCTTGGCCGAGAAAGTCGGTGTTCCTCACCTCCAGAGGGTCACTCGCACCTGGCGTTGCCACAGGAGGACTGGGGCGCAGGGCTGAAAGCCTTTCCTCGGCGTGCTGAGCCGGCTGCGTCGGCGTGGCGGTGCAAAGTCGGGGAAACAAGTGTGTTCTGACTCCTGTGTGAAGTGTCAGCACCCCTGTCACTTGCACCTGCTTCAGACAAAAAATACCTTGTGGGGCTTTTCTCCCCCGGTCTGGTGGTGCTCCTCTTGGGAGCTGGAACTTCCTTCATTGCAGAAGTCTCTTTGGTTCCCGTTTGCTGAGAGCCTGGTGTATGTTGGTGCCTGGAACCAGGTGATGTTTGTAGCTGGAGGTGCGGGGAGAGTTGGGTGATGTGTGGTGGGCACGTAAACGTGCTGCAACTGGGCAGCTCATTTCTGAAGCCTAAACTGGGCTCTAAATGTTCTGGATAGGTTTTAGGTCAAGGTGACTGTTATGTGCTTCAAGTCACACTATGTTAATTTAAGAACATCTGCTGCATTTGGGGTTTAATTTTGGGAGAGGGAGAAGGCTACAAGGATCTGATTACTTTCCTGTTCTGCAGAATCTGAAAAATTTTTATTCTAAGAAACACTTGATTCACAGTAATGCTTCGGAAAAATATTAAGGCCTTCTTTTCTCACCTGTCCACAGAGGATGTATTATGAATCAGGGTGAACTTTAAGTCTATGAGTGAGTTGATCTGTGAGCAGCAGTGCCTCTGTTCCAGTAGTCTGTACCTCACAGTGACCAGATAATTTAGATGAAAGTGTAAAGCTCTTGCCATATTGCAGAATGTATGGTGAGGGATTTCTGAACTTAATCACCTCCCTGTTTTACTGTTCTGTTACTAAAAAATTAACTTTTTTTTTTACACTTACAATGATGCTTCTGTTTTCTTATTGCTTTCCTTTGCTTAAAACCTACATGTTCCTTTCATTTTAGTGCTAGCTGTGTTTGCAAGCCCACAAATGGAATGTGCTTGGAATATCCTTCCACCCTGTACTCTGTACAGGAAGTTTGATTAAAGGGTTTTGGCGTTTCAGATCATAGTTAAATGGATTAATTTCAGAAAAGTAGTCCCCTGTTCTGTTGCTGTCAGAAACGTAGAAAATTGAAGTGTAAAAGTTCCAAGTGCAATTTGGAGGACGGTTAGTTGCACGTGTTAACTGTGACTGCAGCGCATAGTTTCTCACGCACATCAGTACAGTTTGCAAGCACCTCTCGTCACCAGAGAACACTTGCTATCACTACACTTAAACATGTAACTTCTGAGACCAACGGAAAAAAAGTATGGAAAGGGAAGATTCCTTTACTACAAGGCAATCCGTTGGTGGGGTTTGAGGTATTGCAGGTTTGTAGTGGCTCAAGGAATAGCCACATGAAGCCTGACCTAAAGTGTATGGAAAGCCTGTGGTGTAGAACCTGAATTATTTCTGGCACTGTGCAAGTGTCTTTTGAGACAACCCTGCTCTAAGAACCTTGCAGTCAAAGGGGCTGATCCTACAGGCACTTGCATGGGCTTTCCTTTATTACCAGGTTGTTCTGTTGAAATGATTTTAAGTTTTTCATAGGCTCTGTACAGCGTGTAAATAACACAGTGTTTTAATAAACAGTATGTGATTATTATGTTTTAATTCCCAGTTTATGCTTGTATAATTTTTAGGGGTTCAGAGCACTATTCTCTTTGTAAAGCTGAGAATTATGTAAAAATACTCTGTTATGCATTTGATATTGCAGAGGGAGATATTACTGAGCAATCAGCTTAAGAAGTTGGTAGCTCTTGATTTACTGTGTTTTGGTTTTTAGTAATTACTGGAGTTGTTTTCATACGTGAAGGTAGATTTCTAGTTTTTGACTCATTCCTGTCATGGGACTGCTGGTGATCTCTTTACACTTTCTTGCAATTTGGAGCCCATTTCATATCTCATTTTTAAGGCTTAAGCTGTAACTCTTGAACCGGTTGTCCATTTTCAGTTTAATTCAGTAGGGGAAGCAGAGGTTTTGATCAAAACGGACAACCTAAATCTGTTTAAACTAGTTAAAGAGGAGAAATTCTATTTAATATCTCTGAAGAAGTGTGTATTGGTGTGAGGTCAACACTTAGTTGCCGTGCTTTGCTTTCAGCAGCTAATCAGCCTGTGTGTGCTGAGTGTGAGTTAGAGCCGTGGCGCGTCAGTGCTGTGTCCTGTCCAGCTGGCAGGTGGAAATCGTGGAAAGAAGCTAGCAGCTCGGATAAGTGTGAGGTGCAGGAATGGGAGGGGATCGGAGGTGTGGGTTGTGAGGTGACATAAGAACCTAAGGGTTGGGGAGGGAGGTGCTGGGTTACTGACTGGGGGAGAAGGGCAGGAACAAAGGTAGAAGTCCATAGAAGAACCGAGGTATTTGGCCATCTGTGTGAAAACAATTTTGTGAGTAGTGGAATTAATGAATTATAAACATGAGGAACCAGTTAATATTTTAAAAATTCTAGATTTTGAAGCAAATATTGTCTCTTACATGTGAATTAAGAATGTCAATAACTTTTATAGAATGTACTGGGAGTGATTCTTAAATGTTGAGTTTTAAGTGTATGCTTAGTAACCTGGAAACGAGACAAGAGCTGGCTTTTGTGGGTCTGCATTGTTAAAACAAAGGTACTTCTTACAAACCAGAATGATTGTAAAGTTTGAAAACATGGCAGCATTGTTAGGAGGTTCCTTAATGGATGAGTTTGTCAGTGTTTGGGGCTTAATCATTTTATTGTTATTACTAAAATTGTAACCTGAGAAGGATCCAATATCAGGTTAAAGATTTTTGTATGAGCTGTTTATTGTGATACAAGGTAAAGGAATGCACAGTCTTTCCTAAAACTTTCTGTCACTTAAGGAACCATGGCAAAATTGAGTATTACAGAGGTATGGTCCAGTTTTTAATCTGACCAGCTCTAGTGTAAATACAGCTAGTGGAAAATTTGGAGTTAAGAGAATATAAAAAAGAGAATATGATTACTCACTTGCATTTAGGGCAGTTTATACTGTAACAACTTCTGAACACCTTGAAAATGCTGAGTTTTGGATTGTTTGATTGCTGATTTGGTAGAAAATAGTTACTTGAGTATTTGGTTTATGTTCTTGATATTACTGGTCAAACTAATTTCTCTCAAGGAACTTAATCTGTCATAACCTCTTTAAATCGAGACTCTACGTGTGGATATTGTCCTTACATTGAAGAGGAAATGTGCCCTGAACAATTTGCAGTGCCTGCTCCTATCAGTAAAATAAATTTAACACACATTTACGTATTTTCTAGCTAATACAATATAAGAGAATAGAAGGTGGAATACTTTAAAGTAAGGCAGAGTAATAGTCTCTGTTTACATAAACATCACATCACAAACTTTATGACCAGTGTCTTTTCTCTTATCAGGGTGCTGTTACCTAAAGTAGAAGTGTTAAAAGAGGATGAGGCCAGGGAAGAAATCCAAAGAAATCACTCTTCTTGGTAATTTTATGCTCTATAGCAACCAGCAATGAGAGTGTGAGCTAACATCCCCATAAACATAGCGCATGTATCACAGCCTGACTTTCTAAAGCTTGTGAAGGGTGATCTTTAGATTTTTATGGTATTTCGTGAAACTAACTCAGAATGTAAGTTGTAGTCATTTGCATCAATTTCTAAAGTTTTGTCACTGCATGACCTTTGTTAAGATTAAAAATTAGGGGTTTGGGCATACTCTTTAAATTACTGCTGTACAGTCTGAATAACCACTGTAATTTCCTTCCTGCAGCCGAGCAAAAGATGTAACAATGCCAGCGAAGCTTCCGGTGAATTTTTTCTCCACAAGATCTCCAGTCATTGATCTTTTTCGGGGACAGTTAGACTATGCAGATCACCTTCGTCAAGATTCAGAAATCGTGCTGTATTTCTTCTATGCGCCGTGGTGTGGCCAGTCCATTGCAGCAAGAGAAGAAATAGAACATGTGGCCAGCAGATTGTCAGACCAGGTAACTCCAGAGAAGATGCGAGTCTTAAACATGACCTGATAGCTTTTTAACCTCCAAGCTGATGCTAATCTCTGTCATCACACGGGAACCAGAGGACTTGAATGCTTATATTTTAGGGTGAGCATTTAGTTGTCTTAATTTAACATACAGAGTTTTAGAATAAATGGAGAAAACCTGTGATTCCTGCTCACTTGTCTGTTATTTCTGCTCCTGAATGGGGAACTCTACACATTTCTTCTTGTAAAGTGTTCTCAGATTTATTCACCTGCCTACAGACAGAAGTTACAGGGAGTTTGCTTCTGGTTCCAGGGTCCTTGGAGATGCTGGTAATCATCTAAGATTGCAGCCATAGCACTGCTTTCTAGCAGTTGGTTAGCTGTGAACACTTCACAGGTACAGCTGTCCTAAACCTCCATCGTTGAGCTCCACTCACTAGAAAGTAATTAATATGGATCATGACTAAGTACGTTTGAAGGATTTAGATTAAGAAGCTTAAAACTAGGGAGAGAAGTGATCAAAAGGATTTCTCTTGCAAAATGACAAAGAAAAAAACCCAACAAAAAAAACAATAATTAAAAAAAAAAAAAGTCGTGTGATAAAATTAAGAGGAGCAGATGTGTAATACTGTGTTGAAAAGACACAGAAAATAGCAGATGGAATGGATCAGAAAACATACATGTTAGATAAAGAAGGTCATAGTACTGTACTTTGTTAGCTGTGAATTTTTACCTGCTTTGCAGGTGCTGTTTGTGGCTATAAATTGCTGGTGGAACCAGGGGAAGTGCAGGAAGCAGAAGCATTTCTTTTATTTTCCTGTGATACACCTATACCATCGGAGGTAAGATTTCATACATACAGTCTGGGTTTTTTATTGTTGTTTTGGGAAACAGAGATATTGTATAAAGATGTTACATTTATAGCTATAGTAAATAGGGGAGGTGTACTTAAGGGTTAAATGGCACTACATACTGGAGACTTGAAACTTTTCATTCACTTGTTTGTGCTCCAAATTTTGAGATATCATTCTATAAAATGTTACATAATCTCACTTTTATTTTTTAGTATTTGTATGTGGGTTTGGTTTTTTTTTTTTCTCTTTGTGTGGAGCAGACAGTAAGGAAACACACTTTCTGATGCTAGGTACAATAGAGCTGGATGCTGTGTAGTTAATCACTTGCATTTTACTTGTGTACTCTGGTGTTGAGCTGCAGCTCCTTCCATTACAGAGGCTGATTTTGGTTTTTTTGGGGAGATTTATGTATTGAGGAGGAGCAGTCCTGATCTTTGTTGGCTGTACTTGGAACAGACACAAATGGCACTGACGTGATTCAAACTGAAATAAAAAAAAAAAACAACAATCATACTTGACTTAAATTTATTTAATCTTGAAATTACAACACAATAAATGTATACACTTGGGTGTTATCAGTAACCTTAGACAGTTGCGACAAGATGAGATGTAAATTCATGTTGATACTTCATAAAAATCCCAAAGGGCAATGTGTCCCTCATGCCTGGGGTATAAACCTTGACTGCTGCATACTGGGCATGTGATGTGCTGAAGCAGCACGTTGCTGTTAAGACAGAGGTTTGTAATAAACTGGTATAGGATGTATATCTAGTGGGCTCTAGAAAACCATTTCAAAGCATCTGAATATAGCTATCTCAGTGCAAGTTTCGTATTTTTCAGAATGCCTGTATGTATAAACTGTATTTAAAAATGCATCACATTAAATTCTTCAGTGGAAATGGACTAATTCCTCATGCTTTTTGTGTTTGATTTCATTTTGGATTGTGATGCTTTGTTCATTTAATGGTAATGAATTAGATGCTGTATTTCAAGGGGATGAAGCAGAAGCTCTGGAAATCATAGGCAGAAGGCCCAACCCTCCTTCTGTTTTAGCACTACGTAATGTGGTGTGAGCTGCTTTATCAGATGTCTGGGGGGAGAAACTGTACACTCACCGAGTCTGTTCATCAGCAGTGTGGCTGGATTCATCCCTGCTTTATTGAGTGCTACTTGTAACAGTCTGTGTAAAAATACTGCACCTTTTCAGATTGATACTGTTTGAACTTTCTAAAGATTTTTAAAAATCAAGTTAAAATAATGCCATTTTTCAGATCTGTATTTTGAAGTCATGTATTTACTTCAGACAAAGCAGAAATATATGTATATGATCATCTAATGCATACCTGCATTTTACCAGCTTCTTTAACGTGACTCAAAGGTGGCTCCATCCCTTCGCCCCAGCAGCGTACCCCCCTAACTGCCCTACCCAGCGTCGCTGCCGTTTCTGCAGCGTGCTTCAGGTCTGGTAACACAACTCCTCTGTCGGTTACAGAAGCCACTGTTAATTACACAGAGAGCAATTCCCTAGAGGCTGAGCATGCTGTGTATGTAACTCCTCTCTCTGCCACCCCTAGGAGGGACGCTATTGTTAACTTAAGTCTTAATGTTTTATTATTTTTTTTGGTACTAGTTTTGGACCAATTGAATACAAAGGCCCTATGAGTGCTGTTTATATTGAAAAGTTTGTTCGCCGGGTGATGACACCACTACTCTACATCTCGTCTCGATCAAAATTACTAGATTTCCTCTCAAATTATGAGGTACTTGTCTCTCTTCTTCAGCTTTTCCACTGTGGTTCAGAAAGAGTTTGACTTGTTTCACGATTCAATTTGATCTGCTCCAAAGTACTAGTTTATTTCCAGGATCCTGACATCAGTGCCCTGTAAATTTGTTAAAATCATAAAAATATGAAATGACAGATTCACAATATTGGTTCCCTGTACAGTTACTCTTATGATTTAGCGATGCTCTTAATTTACGGTACTTTAGTATGTAGGGACAACAATCGAAGTTATCTCATCAGAAAGTTACATATGAACAGGAAAGAAGGGAGAAATCTTTTCACAAAAATCTTGCAGTCTGAGTTTGGAAAGCATTTGAGAAATACATCATCATTGTTTTAATTTTTAAAGGAACATTAAACCTTTCTAACAAGATAAGTCTGTTAAGTAAAAACAAATGTGAAATCAATTGAAATAATGGCTCCTAACCACTTTGTGTACTTTAATGTTATTATTTTAATCCACTGCTACATTATATTAATTTTTGGTTTCTTGTGCTCAGAGGTGCCAAGATTGGTAGCAATACTAGCAGATTAATAACTTCCGATTAGACAAAATGCGCTTACAACAGAACAATTTATAATCCCTTTATAACTGTTCATTTCTGCAGTGCACAGTGGAGAAATACTGTAATTGTACCAAATCCCAAGCTGTTAGAACAGAATGGAAAACAAATTGATGCTGTTGTAGTGGCCGAACACGCGAGGGGCTTTCCAGTGTTTCAGAACGAAGCGGAGTTCCTGTTGGATTAGCGCAGTTCTGATGGCTGGTGCTGCTGCAGGGTGGGGCACCACCTGTGCCATTAAATGAGTACTGCCACGGTGTAAGGGGACACGCTGGTAGTTATCGTGGGTAGGTGCTGTGCTGTTCACGCCTCGGTTTATCCCTCAGGAGCTATGTAGGATTTAGTTTTCCAGTGTTTTGAGCTGGGGCTGTGAGTCAGGAGTCGTGAATTGTGTGCCTATCTCTGATGCTGATGCTTCCTGTGATCACGAGCAATTCTGTTGTCCTTTCACAGCCTCAGTTTTGCCTTTATAAAACTGGGTTGGTTTGGTTTTTTCCTCCTGTGGAGATTTGAAAACAGCTGTGCTTGGTTTTTGGTCTGTGCTTTGGGAATTATTTCTTGGTAGTCTGCAAAAGACACAATAAGCATAGTGTCATTAAGCTTAAATTTGCTTTACAGTAGGAGGTGCACTTGGAAAGAGACTAAGGTAAAAGACAAATTTATAGGGGAACTAGAAAATATTTTCTTTTAAAATACTGCTTAGCAATTGAATGTATTTCTATGTTCAAACTTCCCCACTTCCTCTGCTTCAAATTCTGTGGCTCCAAATGCCCAGTCTCTGTTAAGTTCATCGTTTTGGGTCTTTTAGCTGAAATGGACTAAGGCTATAGTCTGATCTGTCATGCTGCCCTGCAGTCTTTTAAGGCTGAGGTTATTTCCCGTACTTGCTGCACTAGGTGCTCAGCGCCTTGCCTCTGTAAAGTTAAGCAAGAGGAGGAGAAGGGGATACAAAAATAACAGCCAGCTCATGCAGTAAGATTGGTTCAGGGAACAGGGCATTGGCTACTGCAAATCCAGGTGAGTGCCATAAGAAAAGCAAATGTCACCATCAGGAGCTGGGATGCAGAGCAGACTTAAATAGAGAATTGTCTATAAGGATGGATGGAAAGGGAGAGGCACAAAGGAAAGGTTAGTTTTAAACTAGACATAAACATGTTGTTTCATAATTTTAGATAGTTAAAAATGTGAATATTTTCTAATGTTTTCTAATGTGGAGCTCAAGGGCAGCCTTGGCTGCAGTGACCATGAGAGTTCAGGATCCTTAGGGCAGTGAGGAGGGCGTGCAGCAAGCTCTCTGCCCTGAACTTCCAGAGAGCAGACTTTGGCCTTTTCAGGGATCTGCTGGGCAAAGTGCCGTGGGTTAAAGCCCTGCAGGGAAGAGGGGATCAGGAAAGTTGGTTGATAAGGGACCTTAACAGGCTGGAGAGGTGGGCCTGTGCAAACCTCATGAAGTTCAGCCAGGCCAAATTGAACCACACCAAGAGATACTGATATCTAGCAGTATTTTGTCTTGTATTCAAGTGTTAGTTAGCATGTTTTTATTTCTAAAAAATACTAATGAACAGAGTCCAGCTAAATATAAGAGCAAGCGGTGTTAGTTACATGGTGTTATGTCCATTTCTCAAGCAAAACATGAATACTGTGAGATGCTGTGTTGATCTCACACGGGGGCGCCCAAACCCCATGAAAAAAATTCTGGTTGACGACTCGAAAGATTCTGCATTTCCTGATACTATTTAAGGGTTTTTTTGTTTTTTGTGATTGTGGAATAATGTTAGTGCAAAACTAGAACTGGGTAAGAATTAGAATTTCATTTTTGAAAGCAAGGAAGACATCTCATTTGGAAAGCAGTTAAAATCTTGGAATGTATAGGAAGATCTAAGTTACATAAGGAGGAAAATATACAGGTCCTACCACAAGTCCAAGTACCTGTAGGTACCTATAATCAGACTTCTTTTGTTTTCTTAATGTCAGAGATGGAACAGTTTCATTTTGATCCAAACTGGCATATCTCATTCCCCACCTGACTAACCCAGTGCTAGAAATGGCCTCATCCTTCTGAGGCACAAAGGAAGAGAACGTGCAGCTTCTGTAGTTAGACAAAAAGCTTCGTTCACTTACGAAAACTAAATGTACCTGGGGGCTCCTCATTTTCTGGCTTCAGGAGAGGTGGGGAAGAATTGGTCTCTCTGGGAGGTAGCTGGCATGTGTCTTAACGTGATGTCAGCTTTCTTCTTTGCTCTGTTTCTGTGGAAATGGTTCCTGAGCATTGACCAGCTTTGTAGGATCTGACCCAGAAGTGGATTTGACTTAATAGCTTGTTCTTGTGTAGGGTACTGTGGTGCCTGTGTTAAATGGTGGTGTGAGAATTTGCTTTCAGTTCTGGATACACAATGTTTCTAACATCATGAGAAAATAAAGAGACTTTTACTTGTAAATTTAATTAATCTGATATCAATGTACAGTTTCTTCTTTGCATTTCTGCAGTATGGAATGAGTAGTATGTAATACTGGTTCTTCTCTTCCCCAGAGAACACATTCCTTTCCTCTTGCTGTTTTCTTTCCTGTGTTCACGGATAAAATGAGGCAGAAATTGCCTGCCTGCACAAGTCTGAGATTCTGGGGGTGGGGAAATCATCTCCCTTACCTCAATGCAATATAGCCAAAACATAAAAATAATTAAATACAAATTGGTATAGAAATAACTTAATTGAGTGATAAAAGCATGTATCTAGTTGTGAGTCTGGGATGTTTTGTTCCAGAGCACTCCCTAAAGTGCTCTTGCTTTTTGTATCCAGTGCTCCTTCTGTATGCACTGGTGGAACTGGGAGAGAAATAACACAAAATAACCAAATTCTGTCACTTACTCTGTCCTGAAAGTTTATTAAGCCAATTTGAGTGATGTGTTGAAAACCATAATTAATAATAATGTTTAATGGATTATATTTTGCAAAATTTAAAACCAAAACTTAATTGGAATTTTGGAACAAGAGAAGTGTAAAGACTACACACCTCTGTTCTAAGTCAGCTTCTCCCAGATTCTCTTCCTGAGTTCAATATGAAGCCATTCAGGCTTCCTACCTGGCAAAGTCCATAGGCCTTTTTAGGGATGGGTCTTTTAAATTTTGAATTGTCTGTTTGGCAATTTGAAGAACTTTATGGATATGCAGGTGGGATACGGGGCTCTTTCATTATTTTTGTGCAGCTGATCTCTCAGTGACTTCTGCAGCATATACTGAAAGAATTTACAATTACTGACAGCTTAATGACGGGATGATAAGTTGGCTTAGCAGTTCAAGTATTTGTGCACAAAATGTGTGAATTCATATGTAGTTGCTAATCATGTGCAACATAGTGAACAATTAAAGCGTTACTTTCTAAGTTGTTTATACTCTGAAAAATCACTTTTGATATCCCAATTCTAAAAGAAGTCTTTATGATGCTTACGGTTCTTATGCTGGTGCTGGAACTGACTCATAAAATAGTTGCAAAGCAAATATTAATTGCTTTAATAGCTAACATGGGAAACAGAGGTTTGAAACTTAGGCATCTACAGCCATAGAAACCCTCTGTCATACATAGCTTTTGAGCGATAACTTGAGAACCTATTTCAATTCAATATTTTAATATTAAAATTCTTCTTGCAGCATAAAGTGACTGTTCTTCAGTAAACATTGTCTTTTTTAAAACTGTTGTGTTTTACTGTAGGCAAGTAATTGCTGTGCCCCATATATTTATACTTGAAAATAGTTTAACAAACTCTAATTCTTATTATTTCAGCCTGGAGTTCTAGGATATTTTGAGTTCAATGCTTCACCTCAACCGCCTGGTTATTTAACATTCTTCAAGTCAGCATTACATTCATTAAAGAAAGGTAAAAGGTTCATTTTCTTAATTAAAGGCATCTGTGAATGAGTTATGTTTATGGGCTTCAGTAGTTTTTTTGCAATATTTTGTAACTTGGGAATTGATCCCTTTTGAGTGTTTCTTGATGCTGGTCTAATTATGAGACTGTCCTTTATTAGGGTGCGAGGATTGCTTACGTAAAAGGCGTATTTGATCGGCCATCATGGAATAAAGTATATGGCAGGCTGCTATTCAAGAATGCATTAAGATACAGTTTCCTCAAAAACCTAGATGTGTAGCTGCATCCCATATACAGCCATGATTAGAGTAGCACATATTTAAGTTGAATCCAGGAGTGTTTGTCTTGTGCAATGTTTGAAATGTCTGGTTCAGAGGCATTAAGATGAACTTGGCTTGGTCAATACTTGGTAACTGGATTCAAAAAAATGCTTTCCTGGACGGAGTTACGTAGTTGGTGCAAGGAAGCATGATCATGATGAGAAGGGCTTTCTCCTCCCCCCCCCCCCCTTTTTTTTTTTTTTTTTTTTTTTTT
>WHYT01012841.1:4105-23618 GCA_009806455.1 Tetrax tetrax
AAAAAAAAAACCCAAAACAAAACAAAAAAAAAACCCAAAACAAAACAAAAAAAAAACCCAAAACAAAAAAACCACTACCAAAAAACCCCACAAAACAAAAAGCCACCAACCAACCTTGTACCTCCAGGACAAAACATCAAGGGTCTACAGACATTGTCACCAAATGGGCAGCACAACCAAAATATTACGGACTTTAATCTCGCATTGGTTGGCCAATCAAATTCTACTGTAATGACAGTCTATATATCATGTTCTATGTGGCACAGAAGTTAATTCATTCATGAAACCATGCACTTACTCTTGTTCATTGCTCTTCAAAATGAAATTTTAATCTGTGAAAATTTTAGCTTTTCACAGAGGAGCTAAAGAAATACCAGTTTTTATCTTCCCAAAGCTATGTTCAAAAAATATCAAGCAAATTTGACCTCCTTTTATTTGTCTCCTATGTTCTGCTTACAACAACTCTCAAGGGCTGGAGAAAATATTTTTCATGTATTAGGAAAACTTGTCAGTCATTTTGCACAGAAAAAAATGCATCAAAATCAGCTGCAGTATACAGCAACAGCATGATCCTGCCACATCTCTCAAACTAAGAATCAGCTGGGAAATTTCAAAGTTTAGATTGCTTTTTGCATTTCTGTGAAGTCTAACTCTCCTTCCCCTTGAGACTCATGAGCCAATGATCTAGAGGACATTAATGACTAGTATGCTACCAGTAGAAGTATTTTTCATTTAAAAAAAAAAAATACATATTGGCCATTTTTTGTTAGTGATCCTATGACTTTCCCTGAAGAGTGCTTATCTCAGGACACTGCTGAAATTTCAACCAGAGTTATGATTGCACCTGAAATTACTGACTTTATCAAGTTGTTCTAGTGGAACTGGCCTGCCTCCATGTTCTCTGCACACTACCTTCAAATACATGTATGCATCCCTCAAGCCTTCTCTTCTTTAGGCTAAACAGTTCCACCTCTCTCTGCCTTTCCCTGTACAAGCGATGCTCCAGTTCCTTCATCATCCTGGTAGCACTTCACTAGGCTCTACAGTAGCTCCGTATCTCTCCTGTACTGGGCAGCCCAGAAGTAGTCTGAGTAGAGGGAAAAGATTGCCTCTTCCAGACTGCAGGCAACACTCCCCCTAACGCAGCCCTGAATACCATTTAGCAAGGTACTTTTTTCTGCAAGGATGCATTATGTAATAAAATTTCTTTATACATTACATATTTTTTCTTTGGGATGCCTATATGGAGTTATTTAGGCTTCAACAGCCAGGAAGTGGGCCACATGGAAATCTTTCCATTCAAAAAAGAACTTGGCCTAAACCTCACAAAAATAACATACTTCTATTTAACGCTAAGATCTGCATGATAGACAATTTAAAGCAGTCGCAAGGCAACGTACTTTACCAAGTTAAAGAACATTGGAGAAAGATTTCTCCCAAATTTGGTCTTGATATCAGCATGTACTCTCCATTGTGATGCTTCTCCACCTCACCATGAGACTAGTCTATATAAAAGAACTTTCAATGTCATTATCATTCCAGACCACTTTTGTAGAATTAGAGTGATATTTTGTGAACATGTTTTATTTACTACACAGCTAGGTAGATGGAAATATATACATTTTGAAATAATGAAGGGAAACTCTAAGGATGTAAAATATTTGCATTACAAAATTCACTTGGTTAAATATATATGGCCAAGATCACATGGTCTCCTTTTAGGTCCTTCTCTGTTAAAGCATTCGCTCCTTTTGCTGCTTCTTATGCCATTTCCTACCCTATGTTGATAGTAACAATTTTTGCCACTGCTGGTGGATTTGGATATACTTGGTTTGGGTAAAAACCAGAAAATATTTAATGATATCTAGATATCAAAGCTCTTCTTCCTTGTTAAGCATGTATACAGAAAAAAAAAAAGGAAAAATCACAAATCGCACTACAAGCCTAGTAAAAATGGCATGTTCAGAGAGAAGCTTCAGAAAGAGTGACCCAGCACTGTGAAGTGTTCTGCTTTGATTCCAGTACACGATGCAGTTACAGCCACAACTGTGCTTCATATGTAAATTACCTTATAAGCTAATGATGGTTGTATGAAATCATGGCTCAAAAAATCAGCTTCTTTTTTTTTTTTCTTCCCCAAATATTCTACAAGGTATAACATAAGTATCAACTAGCTGGACAGAGATTAAGTGGAACGAACACATGAACAGTCCACCACCACCCCCCTCAACCCCCCCCCAAACTATTATGCACATCTATATATACACAAAACCTGATACCTTTCCTGCCTAGAGCAATTTGCCAAAATCTTATTTGTTTACAGCGAGATGATCATCTGCTATAGTGGATGTAGTGGAGTTGATTAGATTTTATAAATTTGCTCTCATGCTAATTAGGATAATGTATCTGCTAGCTCCAGATCTCTGCTAGCAGCCTTATTTAATGGAGACTACAAGACTGTGCCCTTAAACCATAGCAGTTTAAATTAGCTGAGTGGAGCTAAAAGCCAGTCAAGGAATGATTAGGTGAAAGGTGTCGGGGTTATTAAACTAAACAGATTGTCTGAAAACACATCTGCTCTGCAAAGACCTTGAAAGCAGCAAGAAACTCTTTGATGTTCTCTATCATAGATGCAGAAGTGCTTCACTGAATGGCTACAGCCATCTACCACGGCATTATCACACATCGTGCCTTTCAGAGGTCACTGGTATGGACCAGCGCTAGATGTAAGCCTCCAGGACTGTCTTTCCAAATGTACTTTGTGATGTGGCTTCACTTTGGAACTGCCTTGTCTGTGACCTCTAGGTTATATCACTGCAACATCCTCTACTCGAGGCCGTTGTTAAATAATATTCTTATGTTCAGACTCGAGTTACCTTTAAAACCAGCTGAAAGAACTCCCAGGGCTGTCTCAAGTTTGCCACATTCTGCAACTTGTGCTCTTTAAAAAAAATAACCATACTAAAACACAGAGGACTAAAATACCCATATAATCCACTGAATCCTGTCTTCCTTACATTGCTTTATGTCACCACAGTTATAGATAGGAACCATTTTATGCTAAAACTTTAAAATAAAAGTATGTTTAAAAGTATTTCTTTCTCCGTTGGGAAGAAAAAAAAAAAAAACAAAAAAAACCCCAAACCAAACAACAACAACAAAAAAAACCCAAACCAAAAACAGACTGTTACCCTTTTGTACAGAACTTAAGCAACAATTCTTTCGGTCTCTCCTGCCCCAGCTCCTGCTCTGTTGGCTCAAGTTTTCCAGTATTGCTGACAAATCTAAAAAGAGTCGGATGAAAATCTCATTTGAAATGCAAAGGAAGATGCAAGAAGCTCGCAGTCACTCTTATAGACAGATTTTCTGTTAATAATGTACATTAAAAGTAGAGAAGCGAATAACGGGCACCAAAGCAGGTGACCCAGCTTAGCAGAAGAAAAGATGCAAAACACCTTACTACTTCCCTTCCCAAACATCCATCCATCCAGCTAATAAGCAATTCACACTAGGAATAGGCATCAAAACCAGGAGTGAACTGTAACTGAGGCAATTAAGCTTTACTTGGGGCATGCTGTAAAAGCAACTTTCTCTGTAGAATATCTTCAAGGGAGGCAGTAGCCCATTCAACCAGGACTGCTTTACGCAGGTGTTCACTTCCAAAGCCTTTATTTATTGCGTGTAGGAGTAGCTGATAAAAGGATTTTTTCACTGGCGTTATTTCTTTAGTTGTTAGACTGCACTAAATCTTGTTCTTCTCTATTATTCAGAACTTGGAAATTTAGGTGCAAGTACCACACAAACACAAAGCAATTATTTTAATACAAGGAAGTCCAAGAGCATTTGTTTGTGTAGCTCACTTCGCCAAAATTCACACGTAATTTTTTTTTTTTTTTAAACATTATTTTTTCTTTTACTGCAGCAAACCTTAGCATTTCAGGCTGCAGTCTGCTTACAGACAGAACCAATGGGATTACATGAAGAGTAACAGAGCCACCCGAAATCCTGAGTAGAAGCTACAATACCTCTTAAAATACGACTTGCAGATGTTAAAGGTAGGACCACGATAACAACTTTAGGAGTACACTAGCAAAATACATCATCATTTGCTTGATTAGAAGAATTCTGCAATTACAAGTTTATAAAAACCATCCAACTTATTTAAACAAAATTGTAACAAAGCTTAAAATGTGCTTTTTGGATCAAAACTAAAATTTTACTTTTATGTTCATATGTATAAATTAAGTATGGCATTTTATGTACAAATTTTGTTTCTTTCTGTTAGCAATTATAGTGTCAGAACAGCACTTGAATGCTGGACACTAACAAGAATTTGCAATAATTTGTGACAATAATTGCAATAATTTGTGTAATTGCAATAATTTGTGACAATACAGCATATAGCTCTATATTCTCCACTACAATTATGTGGGGTTCTCTGCGAAGGTGAGGTAGAAGAACAAAACAAAACAACAAAAAAAAAAAAAGATTTCCAATCTTGAACCATCTACTTAATTTACTCCCTCTAAAGTCAGGATAGACAGCAGTACATTGTCACGATACATACTGTAAAGCACAAGAAGAAAAACCTGGGGAAAAGCTGCGGCAAGCACTTCAGTAAAATTTTAAGAGTTCACTGTTGCAGCTGATATAAAGGGAGTTCCTTAATCTTAGGTGGAATTACAGCAGTGTATTACAAATTGGCCCAGATTTTTATGCTAGCTAACTCTTTTCACCTGACAGCTAGCTAGAGGGTTGGTCTACTCTTAGTCTACTTCCCAGGATACTCTTCCTTTGAAAATATAAAAACATCTTTGTAGCTTGGTTTTTGTACACTCGCAACCGTGACTATATTGACCGATTTTCCTCCATATTTACCCCTGCATTATCTGCATTTCCTAGTCTCCTCTCTGCCTCACCTAAAACCTGCCCGAATGTCTCAGTGTAGCAAGCTGAATTCAGCTTCCTTTCACTATGAGTATACTGTATGAGCCCTTCCATTCTTCTCCAAATACTAAAGATGTTCAGATCTGAAAAATTAATTACATGCCAGTTACTTTGTCACAGTTCAAAATCCATTGTTATTGTTCAGGCCTTGCTGATGTTTTTGACGCTGAAGACAGCTGCTGATGGGAAAGCGTACCCTGTTTATAAACGATGCTTCATCACATAGTTCAAACCCTCATTGCTTTCGCTATAAACATATAAAACACTCTTCACATTTAAACAGCAGCTTAATTCCACCCACTTAATGGAATGGTGCCGAAGCAAGTAGAAAGAGAGTCAGTATAAATGTGTATGCATTATCCGAGTCACAAGCATTTTTCTTCCATTCAGTACTGTTCCTTACCTACACTCAACCATAGTAAAGTATTTGTGTTCTTACATAACTGAAAATGAATGGTTTTGAACTACTTCCACGTTATAATTTTCATTATTCTGAAGAGCTGAACTAGCACTTCTATCTCCCACCTGTAGGAGTGGTAAAAAGTTTTGGTTTCTTCAAGAAAAACACAAAATAAACACATAACCACCAAGAAGGACGCACTACCTGGCTCATTCCCAGTGCAACACAGTTGTAGTTCTGAGAGAACAGCAGCAACCAGGTACTTTTAGGAAAAATGCTTTGGCTTCTAAGCCAAAAAAAAGAAAGTACAATTCACACCTTGTGACTAGCCCTTACCTCTTTCTTCACAGATTTTAACGAGAGCTTTAATACACCTCTTCTTACTGCTAAGACACACTGACTTCACTCTCCCACTCAACAAAAACACTTCTGAGCCAGAAACACACATATTTTACACAGGTTTTAACAAGCTCTGTGCGGCAGACTCTTTTTCTAGGGCATGTATGAAAGTAACACCTCGGGAGAAGACTGTCTGTCCTCACAGGGAGGCCAAGCACATCGGGGAAGGCAGAACCACAAAGCGACAGGCACCGTGCCTCTTCATGCTGCTCAGCCCCAGAAAGCGCTTTGTGGACCTTCTGCTTGCTCTTAAGAAGATGGCACAGGATCTGACTCTTGCATTTTATTTCCTGTCACCTATTGCTCTCCTTCCCAGCCTTATTTCAGGAACATAGTGAAATTTCTTAGAAACCTACCTCCAAATCGCTGCCTGTGCACGCCCTTCCTCAGCCATGGTGCAGATGGGATGTGGTGAAAAAACAGGAGTGCCGCAGAGGATTACAACCTCCACAAGCTTCCTCACAAAAAGCTCCCAGTTTCAGCTAGCAAACACCAAGAAGGCTCCTGTCTGCTATTAAAAGCTGATGGGGAGATGTTCTGCAGGTGTGGCATCAGCTGCAGCCTTGGTTGGAAAGGCCCCACCTGCAGCTCGGGACCTTGCCCTGTCAGAGGGCCCCAAAACAGGCCTTCAGCACCCCTGCCCTGCCCTCTGCCTCAGTAACTGCCCCTCTTGCCTGTCATCCAGCCCTAATGAGGCAAATCACTGATTGCAGCCATGGCAGCCCTGGGGCTGTGGCTCCCTTCTCACCATGGCGGGCAGCCCAGCAGACTTGGCAGCAGCAGAAAGCCAGAGTCATATTCTAGCAAACAAGAATATCCTTTAAAAGAACATTAGAGATTATACAGTCATAATGGTATTGGTTAGTATCCACTACCTGTCAAGGATTATTACTCTTGTAGTATATGGAGGGTTTTTTTTCTGTCAGCCTGGCTGCTGAGAGGACCTTGCCGCACACTTGGCATTGGTTTTCTGGCACCGGTATCTCAGATACAACATCTCCCATGGCCACGGATGGAAAATACTGCTTCCAGGGGAGCAGATGTAGCAGAGATGGATGGGACCAGCAAAGCAGCAGCAGAAATGGTCACCTGAGAAGCAGTTCACACACCAGCCGAGCACAGGGAATGCTCACTCCCTTCCTTGCCTGCCTTCCCTTGATAAGAGCTTTACATGCTCTAGAAGGCATATCCTTGATTCCTCAGAGGATAATTTGATTTATTACTGTACTGAAACTAGGAACAACATTTAAGTGAATGCAAGGAAAGAATATCTGGTGACTGGCTTTGCTGTACCCTTTAGATCTCCAGGCCTGGGTGCCCCTTTTAAAGCACAGAGCACTTCCAGTGCTGGGGTAAACAGGGGCTGGATTAGCACTTTCGTCCTGATGCAGCAAAGCATTTAACACATCTTTAACTCTAAGCACATGAAGAGTCCCAGTAACTTACTCAGTGCAATAAGCTAATGACATGCTTAAGCATCCTTTGTCACCCAGATCTGAACAATTCTGCTCCTGGTGGGATCAGGCTTCACATCTGTCCTAGTTCAGCCCTGATCAGGACCAGACTACACAATCTTTCTCTCACTCCCCCCACCCTCTGAGAGAACAGGGGGAGATAATATAAGAAAAAACAGTTCGAGGTTTGAGATAAGGACAGAGAGAAAATCCTTAAAGTTACTGTCATGGGCAAAACAGACTCGACTTGGGGAAAACTATTCATTTATTACTAAAAACAGCAGGATAATTAGACAGAGAAACAAGATAACCTCCCTCCACTCCTCCCTCTTCCCAAGCTTAACATTATGTCTACTACCTTCTACCCCCACCCTCGAGTGGCACAGGGGGGAAGAAGGAATGGCGGTTGTGGTCAGTTCATCACATGTTGTTTTATGCTGCTGCTTCAGGGTTGGGGGAAGAACTCCTCACGTTCCTCCCCTGCTCCAGTGTGGGGTCCCACCCATACACCATGGTCCTTCATTAAACTGCTCTGGCGTGGGTCATCTCTTCCACGGAGTGCAGTCTCTCCAGAACGGCTGCCCCAGCAGGCCCTCCACAGGCCACAGCCTCCTTCAGGCATCCACCTCCCCCAGTGTGGGGTCCTTCATGGGCTCCAAGTGGATCTCTGCTCCTCTGTGGATCTCTGCTCCTCCTTGGACCTCCATGGGCTGCAGGGAAACAACCTGCTCCACCATGGTCATCACCACAGGCTGCAGGGGAATCTTGGCCAGGAGCCGCATTGCTGCTCCCCCTCCTTCTCCACTGACCTTGGTGTTTGCAGCTGTTTCTCTCACAAGAAAAGTTCTTCACAACAGGCTGGCAGAAGCCTCTCAGAATCTCTTCACATCATCCATCTCATCTCCTCTCCACCTCTTGCAGCCAGGCCGGGCTGAGTTGGGCCCAGTTGGCCGCCTGGCGAGAGGCCAGAGGGTGAGGCCTGCAAGGCCCATGAGGCCTAGGCCTGCGCCTCCCCCTCCGCCCCCACTCAGCTTCCTCACATCTTCTCTTCCCTTTTTTTTTTCTGTTTTCCCCTTCTTAAGTACGTTATTGCAGACGTGTTATCACGGACCATTCTGCTACCAATTGGCTCGCCCTTGGCCAGCAGTGGGTCCTCCCTAGGCTCAGCTGAGTCCACTGAACAAAGGGGAGCGACTTCTAGCAGTTTCCTACAGAAGCTGCCACCTTAGGCCCCCCTCACTAAACAAAACCACAACAACATCCCTTGTCTCCATGAGGATTTTGGAGCCCTCAAAAATGGAAGAAGTGCAATTTGCACTGCTGCTGTGCTGCCTGTAGCAAAGTACTCCTTCCCATAAGGGCAGGCAAATCTCAAGGTTTATTTGCAAATTAAAAAATGACATGACCTACACGAATGTTCACACAATGCATAGGTAAGAGTAACTCAGGACAAGACTGCTGAACTATATTCTGTATAAATATAAACTATAATATGCATTCAGGTAAAAGCCAGAAGACCCAGCTTAACCCAGTGGAATGATTACAATTCTGTCTTCACCTAGAAGAAAACAAGGAAGATCTTGGATATTTAGTAGACATTCACTAACATTTCCTTAATAAGGATGTATTTTCATGTCAAAATCTTTTCTTTCTTAGTACCAAACTCACTGCTGCTGCAGCAACAGCCGGTCTCCTGTGCATCCCTATAAGAACATGGGAGAAAAATTCATCAGCAGCAAACATTTCTACAGAATACAAAGACGTGTTACAAGACGTTATCTTGAAACCCAGTTCAAGATTTTAGTTGTCTCATGGAGCAAACAAGTGTTGGAGTAAATGCACTTCCTATTGGTATCAAGAGCAAAAACACCTTCAATTTCAGCAGTACCTGTATTTGATCATACAGAACTCAGATATATATTTGCTGATAAAAATGCAGTTGTATTAATGTAATCAGATACACTTGATTATATAAGAACATAAATGAATGCTGCTGGGTTTTCTTCCATTTTTTTTCTAACCATAAGTACAATGATATTGCTCTGAGATGAAATACCACCTCTGCAGAGTTTCTGTAACATGATTTCTGATCCAGCACTGCCACTACTGCCGCAATAACTAAGCCAGGCAGAATCAATGCTTTATAAGGTCAACTCCCAGTCCCATGGCTTTCTTAAAAGCCTAAGGCTAAGATTTTAAGAATTACGGGACCTAAGAAGAATTTAAGGTCCTGAATTTAAGAACCTAAAGTGAGACAAAGGAAAACTTTCTTAATGTTCCCAAGGGTCAAAATGAGCCACGTAGGCTGATTTTCCTAACTTGAAAGTAAATGGAGGAAAAGTTAATGGAGCAAAACAAGCTCCTCAAGACCACTTAGCATATTATTATAAATTCATGCCTGATTTGCAGCATAGACTGTGCCATCTCTGGGAATTCAGAGGCAGTCTTGCCTGAAAGGGGCACTTTGAGCCATGCACTCGTTGCTGAAGGTATGGGAATAACAGGATGACATATGCAGACTTCCCACGTACTATAGAGGTACGATGAGTCTTTCCTCTTAGCTCATATTGGTCTCAAGCCTGTTGTTATCTCTACAATGATGATAAGAAACTAGTGACCCCTGGCATCGTGCAGTGGACAAGAAGCTTGAAGGGATTGAAAAGCTCTGGTACTCAATAGAAGCACGAGTTTATTTCCTGAAAAACATATAGCACATTGTGCTGACATGTTCTTGGTTACATATTTTGGTTTAAGACAAATAAAAGCATGAGTATTTTACCAGCAAGTAGTGAATGTCCAGATCTTGCTGTCACAGGAGGATGCAGAGACAGATATTGTCAGGGAATTGAAAAAGGGATTGAACAAGTTATTGGGCAACAGGTTCCAGCATGAAAGTAAAAAAAAAAATTGGATAGGGATGATCCCTCAGACATCCCTAATGTAAAAATTGTGGGTGCTGTGAAAGCAAGACCACATAAAACAACCTAGCTTGTATGCTAAATATCCTCTGTCTAGAGAACACCTACTATTTGCACTGCTCGAGACTTACTACTGGACTAGATGGACCATGTGTTGATCCATTTGGGCGCTTTTTTTTTTTGTCTGGTGGACAGTGAGATGGAGAATAAACATCACTCTAAATAACGGCTTAATAACATAACAGCAGATTTCTGTGGGTGGAGATTTTGATAGTCATTCAAAAATAAGCAATTTACAGAAACTGTATATATTTAAAAACAACTATGATTGCCAAAACCAAACCATTAATTATTGTGAAAATGCCAGGATAGATAACTAAGCAAAAGAATAGCAATATTAATATAAGCAGGGATTTAAGAATGCGTGATCTTATCTTCCTGACCTTGAAAATTTGAAATATACCTTGACATTGAAATTTAGAGTAATATCTTTAGTATGCCTGTTCCTCGTGATATTGCACTTCATATTTTCTACTCACAATAACAACTTATATTTATCCTTCTTTTATTTTCCTATCATCTTTTCCTTGAAATAAGTAACATGTTATAATAACAAAAGAAAGAGAGAGTTTATAATTACTCTCATTCATAGGCTGTGTAGTAATTTCATAGTGAACCTGATACCAAATTTTATCTACTCTGCATGACAGAGCAGAGAGATATTTTGTTTCCAGCCAAATCTTATGAATTCTCATTCGAGAAAAGGTTCTTTTGCACTCAATTACCTTGAACTGTGGCATTCTTTTTTTTTTTTTTTATTTTAAGAACATGCTGTGGTTTTCATTCCTATTACTAAAACAGCCAGGCACACAATCCAAATCTTACTGAGGTCCAGTGATACAAACACTGTTGATTTCCTTGGGAATTATATTTCTATTACTTCATTAAGAATAAATGAAACAGAGAATCAGCACTGTCTTTTATTATGGGTGATTTGCTTTGAAATGTCAGAGCAAACTCAGGTGATTATAGAAAAGGGAATAAATCCTTTAACGATTGCTGTCCATTTTTGTGTTAAGCAAACGATGGATTGTTCTGACTGCCTACTTTGCACTGCTCAAACGACACAAAATGAATGAATTCCAACCATGGACCATCTCTCTTTCTCTGGGGACTGTGCCAGAAACTGGACTGATGCTGGAGGTATCATGTCTACAGATTTTCTTAATGAGAATGTTTGTCAGAGAAAAAGGTCAGGCATACTTTAGTGTACGGAATGTATGTTTTTACCTGTTAGTAGGTATTTGTATTCTTCTTATGAGCTCCTGTGGAAACTGCCTTTATCACAGAGACGTACTTCTCATTAGACATCAGATCTGGTTATACGTAAGATACCTATATTTTTAATTTTAACATTTACATTTTATTTTACTTAACCGCATAAATAAAATACCTCTTTTAAAAGCCAGTAGTTTTACCTTTAAGGTTAATGTGTAATTTTTGGAAGTCAGAGGCAAATTGCCACAGGTATTCATTTACAGCAATTAAGAAATTGTCTACACACTCAGAGTGGTGAGTAGAATGATTAATGCCTTACAGTTTTGCATTTTACCAAACTAAGTTCTTAGACCAAGTTTGTCAGAAATCTTCTGCATTCATCACAGGGATTGTCTGTCCTCTCTGAAACTAGATGTTACTGTAAAAATTAAATCATTGAATCATCAGAAAATTACCCAGAATCACCTAATTAAATTAGATACAACATAGATTAAGAAAATACAGATTTTTCCACAGTAATTACTAACAGCTATGGTGACAGAGGTGGCTGCAGAGCTCTTTATTTAGTAATAAATCAAAACTGCTTTTATTAACTGCAAACAATAATTCTTACTACTTTTGATACAAAGTGACTCCTGGCATTGTCCAGAGTGGAAAAAACCCCAACCATCAAACCATCGTTGGGCTGCAGGAAAGATCTCTACTCCTGTAAAAAGAACATCACAAAAGCACCATCCTCTACTACTGTGTCCTAATGCTACTGACTTTACACTAAGCTTCACAGTCCAAACAAAGAAGGAAAGTGGTCTTGTGAAGTCAGCGTGCCTTCAGGACACGTAGTATTTTAACCAATTTATAGCATGTAATCAAAATACACTCTTGATAACGTAGCGTTTCTTAAAGTAACCTTCTATGCATGGTACCTTGTTGAATGCCCATATGCAAACTACAATGTATATGAACGTCAGCAGTGAAAATACACCGTGCTCTGGTACTACGGCTCCCTGAAATGGGCTCAGGTCTCCAGATCCACTGGTACCTCTGCTTGCTTCTTGCAGTTACAAAGCAGTAACAGATCTTTGAGAAATCTTGAAAGTGTTCATTCCTTACATCCACTTTTTTTCATGTTCAAAGCTTCCTATCCGCTATCAACTCTTTCTAGCAAAGCTTTCAAATATTTGTAACTAAATATTCACAGGACGGTTTCAATAAGAATACAATTACTTTACAAATATGATTGCAATATTACACAGGAAAACCTCAGAAATGAAAGGCTGTTAATAGCTAGAGTAGAAAGCTGAATACTAATGCTGTGAAAAACAACTAGAATAAAGCTAAAATTAAGGTACTATTTAGGGAAACAAAAGTCATTCATTTACAAAGCAGTTACGTTATTCTTCAAGCTGAAGTTTTCTGTTACTTAATAGGGAAAAGAGAGGAATCCCGAGGACAGTTTAGTAAGCACATACTGATAACTAATGGCCATAACAGATTAAAAGAAACACAGAATTAGGAAATTGTAATTGTGATTTTTCAAGCACCCTGGTACTCAGCAAATGTCTGATGACAGAGGAAGTCAGATAATATAACAGATGAAATATTCCCCCAAACTAGCATTCTTTAAAATTTCCCAAAAACCTACAGAATAAAAATCAATGTCACATAAGGAAAAATCCATTTATTTTCTTAACTCTGCTTGAATTGTTTTGAATATACTGAAAGCAGTGCAAAACTATTGTGATTGTATCCAGACAGGGGTTCACCATTATTTCAATATAAACAATAGGCTTAATATATCTAGTCATACAGACTTACGGCAGTGAGGTACCTTCAATCATAGAATCATAGAATGGTCAGGGTTGGAAGGAACCTTCAAAGGTCATCTAGTCCAACCCCCCTGCAAGGAGCAGGGACATCCCTGACTAGATCAGGTTGCTCAGAGCCTCATCCAGCCTGGCCTTGAACGTTTCCAGGGATGGAATCCACCACCTCTCTGGGCAACCTGTTCCAGTGTTCTACAACTCGCATTGAAAAATATTTTTTCCTAATATCCAGTCTAAATCTACCTCCCTCTATTTTGAAACCATTACCCCTCGTCCTATCACAACAGGCCCTACTGAACAGCCTCTCCCCATCTTTCTTGTAGGCCCCTTTGAGGTACTGGAAGACCACTATCAGGTCTCCCCGGAGCCTCCTCTTCTCCAGGCTGAACAGCCCCAACTCTCTCAGCCTGTCCTCATAGGAGAGGTGCTCCAGCCCTCTGATCATCTTCGTGGCCCTCCTCTGGACCTTCTCCAGCTGGTTCATGTCCTTCTTATGTTGGGGGCTCCAGAACTGGACGCAGTACTCCAGGTGGGGTCTCACCAGGGCAGAGTGATTCTCACCAGGGGCAGAATCCCCTCCCTCGACCTGCTGGCCATGCTCCTCTTGATGCAGCCCAGGATGTGGTTGGCCTTCTGGGCCGCTAGAACACATTGCCGTCTCATGCTGAGCTTCTCGTTCACCAGCACTCCCAAGTACTTCTCCTCAGGGCTGCTTTCGATCCATTCTCCTCCCAGCCGGTATTTGTGCCTGGGATTGCTTTGACCCAGGTGCAGGACCTTGCACTTGACCTGGTTGAACTTCATGAGGTTGGCACGGGCCCACCTCTCCAGCCTGTCTAGGTCCCTCTGGATGGCATCCCTCCCTTCCAGCGTGTCGACAGCACCACTCAGCTTGGTGTCATTCTTGAAGTTGCTGAGGGTGCACCCTATCCCACTGTCCGTGTTGCTGACAAAGACGTTGAACAGGGTCTGGCCCAACACGGACCCCTGAGGGACGCCACTCGTGACCGGTCTCCACTTGGACATCGAGCCATTGGCCAGCACTCTCTGCATGCGGTCATCCACCCAACTCCTTATCCACCGAGTGGTCCGTCCTTCAAACCCATGCCTCTCTAGTTTAGAGAGAAGGATGTCGTGCGGGACAGTGTCAAATGCCTTGCACAAGTCCAGGTAGATGATATCCGTTGCCCGTCCCTTGTCCACTGATGCTGTCAGCCCATCATAGAAGGCCATCAAACTGGTCAGGCACGATCTGCCCTTGGTGAAGCCATGTTGGCTGTCACCAACCACCTCCTTGCTCTCCATGTGCCTTAGCATGGTTTCCAGGAGAATCTGCTCCATGACCTTGCCAGGCACAGAGGTGAGGCTGACCGGCCTGTAGTTGCCTAGGTCCTCCCTGTTCCCCTTTTTAAAAATGGGGGTTATGTTCCCTCTCTTCCAGTCATCGGGGATGTCACCAGACCGCCACAACTCTCAAATACAATGGCCAGTGGCTTGGCAACTTCATCCACCAGTTCCCTCAGGACCCGCGGATGGATCTCATTAGGTCCCATGGACTTGTGCACCTTCAAGTTCCTCAGATGTTCCCAAACCTGCTCTTTAAGTACAGTGGGCAGTTCTTCATCCTCACAGTCCCTGCTTGTGCCTTCCACAGCTTGGGTGGTGAGACAAGAGCCCTTATCGGTGAAGACTGAGGCAAAAAAGTCATTGAGTACCTCAGCCTTCTTGTCCTGGGTAACTAGGACACCGGTTTCCTTCCGGAGGGGGCCTACATCCTCCTTGGATTTTCTTTTGTCCCTTACATACCTGTAGAAGCTTTTCTTCTTGCTTTTTATATCCCCGGCCAGATTCGATTCCATCAGGGCTTTAGCCTTCCTCACCTGATGCATGGCCACTCGCATCTGGCCAATCTGCCATCACTTTCTGAAGCTGGGATCTACTGTAGAAAAAAAGAAAAAGAAGTTGCATGCTTTGACAAACTAACCTCAGACATGATTTTTCTCAAAAGAACTGGATACAGTGGGAATTATTGAAAAGAATTACAGAAATGACTGTACTTCAGGACATTATCCCTTGAAGTGAAAGACTGAAGAAGTATGTTTACATAAGAAAAGAGGCAATTACAGTTGTTCACAGATGTTCACAGTTAAGTACTTTGAGTAGAGACTTCTGAAAATATCTCTTTAAATTAACAAAAAAAAAAAAAGATGTACTATGATCCAACGTTTGATGTGAATGCTAAACTAATTAAGATTTAAAAATTAAGTGCAGCGTTTTATAATGAGGCATATTAGCTTTTGAAACAAATTGCCTATTTTTCTTCTAACCGCATTTTAAAGTCAAGTTTTAAAACTAAGATGGGAAACATTTTGTTTTTACCAAAATTGTAGAAAAATGGCCAGGTAAAAGGAAAGTAGAATTTGGCCTATTATCTTTGTTTAATGGCATCTTCAGACTAGAAACATTTTTTTTTCCTGAGAGTCAGTATCAGAATCAGTTCGGTATCAGAATCAGTTTTCTGTAGCAGAATTGTAAGAAAATAAGTTCTATCCCAATTATTTCTGAATAGATCATTTTATTCAATGATTTTGAATAAAAATTTAGCATGTTTCTTACCATAATACAAGACAAATCCAAGCACGAGTCACTCTGTTGTCTCAGCAAAAGGCAACTCAGTAAGAGAAGCTCAATTTTCTCTGATGGTGGTAGGTAGAAATAGGTAAAACAGGAAGTTTTTGGTGTATTTTTTAGTTGGGGCAAGATAAATAAACATAGATTTGTCCCAGAATATAAAGTTGCTCTGTAGGAACTGACTATTAGTCTTGCAACTTGGAAGAAATCCATTTGATGCTTTAAGAACTGTTGGTAGACAGACAGCTCAACCAAAGATTATTCTTGGTGCTACAGTACATTGTTCTTTCACTGCTCTTATTTACTAGAAACTGAAAAGAAAGATTTATTTGTGATGTTGACTTTCAACAAGCTGCATTTCTCTTTACAGATAAATGATGTTGAATTATGGGATTAATGCCATTTAAAAGTTGTTCATAATGGAACAGGCCACTTTTTAATTTACTGAAGCATTCTGTGGGTGAAAATAATTTAACTTTATGATGAATTGTTGGGAAAGGTGCCTGAAGAAAACAACAGAAAGTGAACTGTCATAAATAAGAATCAAAGTGTAGACAACGGGGTTTTTTTATTTGCTATTGTTCAACAACTTCAGAGTTAGGATCAACAATTGTGAATATCAAGAGCTTTCTGTCTGTGATCAGTAACAGAGTCCTGCTTGTATAATCAGCAGCTTTCTTTATAATTAGTTTGGTTAAAACCAAACCCATTACATTAAGTGCTGCTGAATTGTAATGAATTCCCAGAATACAAACCCATGTTTCAATTCTTTTTTCTATATTTAGATCAGAGCAGAAAGTTGATTTTGAGACATCCGGCAGTCAGTCTCCGTTTAAAATCTGCTGCATGGATAGCCATATACAAGAAAATTATTTTCTCATTCCAGAAAACTTCCAAAATTTTATATTTTTGCCCCATCTAGAATTGGGAGAAAAAGTTGAGAATAAAAAAAAAATTATCAACACAATAGAGACAGTTACAAGTCTGGCTTGATCTGAGAGATGTATCCTTTGACTGCAGCACTTTACCTTTTTGACCTCAATGTATGCTTTTATCTGTTTGTATGGGCTGACACCTTTCCCAGGTGTTCCCAATGAAGAAACAGTGATATTATGCTATCAAGTAGGCTTGCACAACTCCCGTTATTTGAAAAGAGAATGTATTTATGCATTTATCTGGTGGCACAGCTGGTAATTATTCTTTACAATTTATTTTTATAGTAACATAACTTTTTCAGTGTTCTGATTATTTTATGACATGTTTTTCTACCTGGAACTAACAATCAAAAATAGTAAAAGACAATTCATTTGCTTGGCGTGTGCTGTAATATTAGCATTCAGACGACAGAATTATCAGTTATTGCTGTGGGCCTGTTTTCCTGTTGTCAGTTTATCTTGCTACTTGTTCTCCTGCTTTAAGAACTAAAAGTCAGCCTAAATTTGGCTTTTTAGCTAAAAGAGTTCACAAGACAGCAACAGCTGTTATGTTGTTATGTGCTTAACAGAACTGAGTAGGCTTTTTTATTTCATGCTTTCACTCCACTCATGACAGAGTTAAGGTAAGAGTAGGAGGAAGACTCTCCAACATGTAGGTAGAACACAGTTTAATTGAAGCCAGCATAATGTACACATATTGGCTTTTGGACAAACATTACAAAACTGGGTTAATTTCCAGAGTTTGACATTGATCCCGCAATGTACCCCACTCGCCTTCTCCACCTGCCATCTCCCCTGATAATTTAGATTTTAAGAAATCAGAGGCAGAGACTGCACTATAAATATACACACTTGCTTTGTGACTCATCCACACTTGCTGTTGGGTTTGTTCACACTTACCAAATACAATCAATAAATAATAGTTTATGTCAGTTGACAGTCCTCACAGCTATACTAAACATGAAGTGCAAAATCCATGAGTGTCCTGCCTGAGCCGGCTTATTTCAGATTCAGAAATCATCCACGTAGCATAGCCTTTGTCTGATAACTTCTTAAAGTTGTAATTTTCTTTAGTTTTTGTTCATCCTGAAATTTTCGCATTCAACCAAGCTCCATCTTCTTTATGAAAGTAAAAGGCTTGATAATACCACTGCAAAATCAGCTCCTTGATAGTTTAACAAAGGCTATGACTGTTTATAGTGAACCAAAGATGAGTATAACTTTATGGAGTAAATTGAGACTTCCATCTAAGTTCCTTTCCTTAATCGCAATGTACATCTCCTTCTGAGGTAAATAGAACAAGATAATACAAAAAAAAAAAGCCTGGAAATTGTTGATTTTTCTCGAAAGAAAACACACCCATAGGGATTTCTCATTTTAATTTGTAAAACTTGAAGATCACTGAAAGGCAAATAAGGAAAAAAATCTGTCAGTCCTTATACAAATCAGATGTCCTCTGAAATGACAGAGGGTGCATTCACGGTAGCATTTTAGTTCAAGTGTAGAGTGCACTTCTGAAGCAAATCTTCTGGTTTTTTTCCCACTTACCCAGAGTTTGTTTGTTTTAGAGGTGACTTGAACCTCACTGAAATGTAAACCGAAGCGGCAGATGTACCATAGAAGCTCATTAATGCACCCCAGCTGCCAAAAGCCCCACTGTTCACAGAATCAAGACAAAGCTACTCTTCAGAAAAGTCCCAAAATATAGTTAGTTGATTTTGAGTCATCAGCACTAACTGTTTTGCTCTGCAGATGTCCTGCTTGACTTGCTAATGTAGATACGGCCTGAATGGCCAATACTGTTCCATTAAATTCAAAGAAATTTTGTCTAAGCATTGACATTTGATATCTCACATAAACTCAACAGGTGTTTTTGCTTGACTTCATGATTAGAGAGATCAAGCTCTGAGCAATGACTTCAAGATGTGGTTATACGTATGGTATTCTGGGTTAATTACAGATGAACCTCAGTGATGCATTTAAATCTTGACCCAATCTGAGTTTCAATAAAAATTATGCTGAGTGAACTTGGAAACAATTAAATTTGACTCCTATAGGGATAAATTAATATGTTAAAAATTAATATCTTCCTTAGGCTACTTTACTTATTTAGCTCACTGTAATTCAATCATAAATCTTTCTTAGCTCCAGCAAAAAAAAAAAAACCAAAACCAAAGCCAAACCGACTTGTTAAAAGAGTTATTAAAATTGAAGAAAAAAAAAAAGAGTAGGAATTTTATTCACTTGCACTTCTTCCTGAACTCACTGAATACAGTGATGTAAGATCAATAAGAGTGTTTCAAAAAAGAATTTTGTTAAAACTTTTCCATAGTTACACTGGAAGGATGCCAGTTCAATATTAATATTCTGCATCTGTCTTGAAGTTAATACAATAATCCTGAGTGTTAATGAGTATGTGAAGCCTACCGTAGCCCTTTTCTGACCACCATCTATGACTTAAACCTAAGAGAATATTTACAGGTTTCCTAGTCTAAAGAATTTATCGTTTGGGTCCACAGTTCAACAGTGCTCTTAACCATAAGGTTCACACTGGAGGCACTCAATACTTAAAGCTAGGAACATGCTTAAATGCTGTGTTTGGTAAGGATTATGCTGGTGATGAGAAATTCCTTTAAATTACTATAGCAAGGAAAAAAAAAAGTCATTTTTGAAAAAGGGCAAGGGAAGGGAAATTGATTTTGAGACACTACTTATTTTATATTTTGTT